>CATNEM010000359.1:52500-296904 GCA_950096795.1 Macrostomum cliftonense | reverse complement strand
TTTTATTGAAAATTAAAAAAATTTTTCGGGGTGAGTACCCCGATCAGCGATACTAGGGTGGATAACCAGGGTTTAATCCAAGTGTCCTAGAAGCCCCATTATAAAATGTCAAAAACATCTCGAGGATATGAAAATAGCAATTTTTTCTGTCCCAGAACCCCATTTGCTAATTGCCTGGAATAATAAATTTAGGCTAAATTTTATGTCCTGGGGAAAAGCATTTAAGAGGAGACCCCCCTCTTTTTTCAAGTATATCGAGGATATGTTAGTTATTGGTAGGCATATATGTAAAATAGTCGAATTTTTTGTCCCAGAAGCCCCCTCTTGCCTGCTCGACTTACAGTTACAATTGGCCTAGAGGATCCCAGGCCTCAGGTAAGATTACCAGCTGGCCACAGAAGACTCCACCATATCAATTGCCAACCTAAATGGGGGATAGCGAGAAACAAACACAGTACATTGCTACATTACAGTCAAATCACAGTATTGAGCTCATTAATAGAATTTGATAAGAGAAGAATAGAAGCGGAGAATGCATAGAGAAAATCGCATCTGAGCTGACTGAATTGTTAAAAAATTCCACCAGGCGCACGTCAAGCAAAGAACATCATCCCTAACAAGGTTTGGACGGAATCGTGATGACACAGTTAAGATCCCTGTCCAAATCTCTAAATATGTGGCAGGAAAAAAAAGGCGCAGACCGGCAGAGAGAGCTTTAGTCACAGAAATACGAAGCTTTAGCAAAGAAGTACAGGAGCAAAACTTAAGCAAAATGACCATAAATAGCTGCATTGAGAAGATGTCTAGCTGTAACCTCCACGAGAATTCTGGTTGCGAGGCTAAAAAGAGCTGAGGACTACCTGAAATCCCAACAAGCGAACTCACGGCAACACAAGCTCCTATTGTGGAACCTCGAGGCAAACCTGAAGAGAGTCTTTAACTTTCACCTTCAGTGTTGGTAGTGATCAACACAGGGAGAGCTGGAGCTAACAGAAAATGACAGCCAATGTAAAACAGTAATGACACAGTAATGGTTAGCTCTGAAGAGCTTGACAGAGCAGTAAAAAATGAAAGACTCAGTAAAACAAGTGCAGCAGGAGTCGGATGGCATCACAAATGAGCATATCATGTACTGTCTGACAGATTATTAAACCTGTTTTGCTTAAAACTCTTAACGGAGATTTTAAGACTAGGATACACACCCAAACAGTGGTCCAGGGCTTTAGTTACGCCCATTTATAAAAAAGGGATCACGGAAAAGTGTCCTACCAGCCATAGCGCGTTTATTTTCCTCGATTTTGTATCAAAAGTTGGAAGCTTACATTAGTACTCTTGGCCTCCTGTCAACCAATCAAGTCGGAAACAGAAAGGGATACCGAACTTCAGATCACATTGCTACCTTACTGACTCTCATTAACAGCAAAAAGCGAAGAAAAAGACCTTTTCATTTAGTTTTCTTTGACCTTAGGAGCGCATTCGACATGGTACACCATTCTACTCTTTTCCAGCAGCTAAAAACACTCAGAGTAAATCCAGAAATAGTGAAGGTTGTTCAAAGCATGTATTCGGAAGCTAAATTTCGAGTTAAAATAGCACCAGGTGAAGCTACTGAGGCGCACGCGATTACAAACGGAGTTAGACAGGGTTGCCCGCTTTCGCCACTACTTTTCTCATTGTATATAGATCCGCTAAGCAAAAGTTTAAATGAGTCATTCACAAGCAACACCTTCATTAATAGTGAACAAATAAATAATCTTCTGTACTGTGACGATTTAGTAATATTCTCTGAAGACTTGACACAGTTACAGATGGGACTCGATAAGGTATCAGAGTTCTGTCAAACCCAAAGTTGGAAATAAATCTACAAAAAACTAAGCTTCTTAGTTGCAATACAAACTCTAAAGCCACCAATAAAGTTTTTCTTCGGGGTCAATTGGTAGACTCAGTTCAGGATTGGAAGTACCTAGGCTTCCATCTTAACACCAAAGGAACTGTGGAAACACATGCGATTGAGATAAGTAAAAAATGTGGGTACCCAATCTCTATTTTAAGAAAATTAGCGAGCTTTAGGGCTGTTAAGTACAAGCAACTGGTGCTCTACTGCACAGCTATGATAGAAAGCATAGTTCTCTACGCGTCAGAAGCCTGGGGTGCCTTCACTTCCTGGAATCTGGGACCCTGGGATCGTACCCTTGTGGAAAGAATTAATTTTAGAAGCTGCAAGGCCATACTACAAGTTAGGAAAAACACAGATAACAATGGTGCACGATCAGAATTAGGCAGATTACCGCTATTATACAATATACAAAAAAGAAGCATACAGTACTGGGCTTCACTAACAAACGCCCAGAAGCAATCATCACTAAATTATCAACGATCCAACATATGCCGATGTTGGGCTAGCGGCCAAATCTAACAGTGAAACAATGCGGGACTATAAAAGGGATAGCATTGCAGAGGCTATTAAAAAATGCACAGAAGTTAGTTTTTGAATCTCAGGTTTTCGAGACATTGGAGCAGAAGGTGGCGAACATCAGTCAGTTAGAATCACTTTCTTTATCATTTAAGAGAGCAGCAGCCCAGAAAAATACCTACAAGTACAGACAAACCCTTGGGTATAGACGAACGTGTGGCAGCATTTAGCCTATCGCCAAATTAGTTCTTTTTTAGAAGTTCTGAGCGTCGGAGAAAGTTCTGTTCTCACACCTAATTCGATACGAGCTTTTTAAGTTAAAAATGATGTTTAATGAAGTTTAATTAAAATTAAAATAAAAATTTGATTAGTTAAATAAAGGGCAGCGTGAAGGAAAATGCATAAGTTCCAATTACGTAGCGTAAATCCTCGGAAATTATGTCAGAAAGTATTTTTTTCTACTACTTTAAAGTCAGAAAGTACCTCCCTAAGTATTAGCACAAACGCCAAACAGAACAAAATAATTCTTTGAGGCCACTTGCATTTTAAAAATGCTGTGCCTAGATTAATTGAGTACCTTGGCTATTTGCACCACGATCACGCCACAAATTTTATTTAAGTGCGAGCGCTAAGCACTTGCTTCACTCTGAATTAAGCATTTGTAGATGGTAGCTCGCAAAATAGAAAAAATGGCCTGCCCTCCTCCGTTAGAATGAGGTTACTGTTATTCGAGTTTTCTTTAAACTGCTGAGCTTGGTTCTTAAGTCTCAGTATCTCAATCTTCAGTTCAGTTCTAGAAATTGTAATGGACGCTTAGAGACTGAAGTTCTCTTTTGAAACTGCCTAGCCTAAACCCTGTGTCTTGTCCTAAGTCTTCAGCTACATAAACTTTATAATGCTACGCGTAGATACTGAAGTTCTCTTTTGCTATTTTCCGTTAATTTGTGCTAGGCTGAGAAGCCTTTTCTATTCTTCTTTTTTCGATTGCTTTATGAGCTAGAATGCTACTCCATTAGTTTCCGAAATTTGGACAGCTCCCTTGTCGACTAGATAGAGACGGCTAGTATCAGTGGAGCATAGAAAGATTTCATGGCGCCACAAAATTTTTCTTTCGAGAGGCTGAGACATTAAAAAGTGCATCTAAATGATAAAGCGTCTGAAAAAAATGATTAGGCACGTAGGTATATTGTTAGTCCGTGCAGCAATCGCTTCTGTACGAGCCTAATCTTTGGCGGTTGCTAGGATGGTTATGCAAAACTTTCTATTGAATCTTTGTCCTGCTTACAAGGTTGACAATTTGATCATGATACGGGTTGTAGTTAAATAAATAGAGACTACGGCTTCAGAAAAAGAACAAGTATTAAATGCCAATTAAAATAAATATACCAATTAGTTTTCTTCAGTACGAGTACCAATGAAGTTAAACCGCGGTTAGAGCTGACAAGCAAAATTTTATTGCCAATGATTGGTTTCGGCCATAGCCGCATCGCGCACTCAACTTACGGCTCAGGTACGCTGAACTCCCTATCTCAAAACCACCCCCATAGAGCTGAGTGGTCAGACGACAGCAAGAAACAGCCATGGTGACAAACTATAAATGTAAAGGATTAGCAAATTGTGCATGGCCACATTAATTTTTGCCGCTTCACACAACCCATAGTATCATGCTCTCAAATTTTATTTCTGCTGAATTAAAAAAATCCAAGTTGGGACTTGATTACCTTAGAAAAGCAATATTCAAGATGATTGGAAATAAAAAAAATATGTCTAACATTGGCGTTCGTGAAATTACCCCGTCTCGGCGAGCCCCCGAGTCAAAGCGAGTGTACTTTTATTGAGAAGCCGCTCTTACCGCTCTGTTTGTGGCTGTGTGAGTGCTCGCACCTAAAAATTTTGTTATTCGAATCGTGTGTAGTGTGAAGGTTTACTTGGACCTTTCGTCCGTTAAAAAAACGAAAGGGGTTCTTACGTGGACCCATTCGGGTTAGGTGGACCGATTAAGTGGACCTCCTCACAATTTTTTTCTTACAGAAGCATAAACAGAGACTATAAGAAAACAAGCTCGTGCATTGACTCCCATTTGCTGCCGACTCCAAGAGTCCAACAGCATATAATACGAACATATAGAACATTCAACTGCTCTACTCATAGCGGCAGTAGAGGAAAATGGCAAGTAAATTTATGGAAACTCAATAATAACGTTAACGTTTTTTCGAATTTGATGGAATATTGCAGTTACGGATTAATATTATATTTCCTTTCCACTACACAGAACAGTATCTAGTGCCGATTCTAAGCTGAGATCGCAGCACAGTTTCTGAATTTCTTTATTATATAGGTCGCTTTTGTTGCGTACGTAATCTTTGTAACTTTTCAGAAAAATTTTCTAGTATTATGCAGTCAAATTTTTCTAGAAATTCTATCGTTTTACATCTATTAACTAACTTCTCTAAAAGTGTTATCTACAAGGAAAGTATTTCGTTTAAAAAAGAATACTCTTGCCTACTTAACTTTTAACACGTACAATGTAATAAAAAATTGCAATAAATTGCTTATAATTGTATCGAGGCATTCCCGAAATTTTCGTAACCCAGGCAACAAATATATTAAAAAAACCAATAAACTGAAGACCGATGCCCATAGCTTTTAACCTATTTATGGTCCACCGGCTACGTGGACCGGCGGGCCAAATCACGCTCACTTCAGGCTGTTGAAAAAAGATGTGTTCTCAACTCGCATAAAAGTACTTTCTATAGGTCCGGGCTTACGGTCCATTTAAAACAATGGGCTTATAAGTAGTTGCCAAGTAAGTCAATAGGGTATACAAACTGTGCGGCGTCTAGCTAAAGCAAAAGGACTTCTAGAGTAGTTTGCAGCAACTTCCATTGGTCCTTGAGCTAAATCCGACCATTGGATTGGACCAGTGTGATTACTCAAACTCGAGGTACTACAGGCCAGCTAAGCCCTCACTGGACTGTTGCTAATTTGTCCTGTTGGTTTGGGAAGCTGCAAGAAACTAAAGCTATTGTGCTGGGGTCAAACGCAAATAGATGGTCCTAAAGGACTTTGATTGGACAGAAAGGTATTTCGTTTCTTTTGTTGGATTTTCTTTAATTTTTAATGATCCACCTAAAGAAATAATGGTGCCAAACTGGTCCCGCGCAGACACATAATTCTCAGGTTAAAGTTCTGTGGAAGTTTTTTAAAGTTTAAAAGAACAAAAGTATTTGCATTATATTGACTCTATTTTTACATTTTCTAAAAGAAATTTGGTGGTCCACCAAACGCATTATCGAATATGCATTGTTTATATAGGCAGTCTATGTAAAAACATATGCACCCGTATGTATATAGATGCGTGAATTTATGTCTAAAAATGTACCTGAAATCTCACAAGTCACCACCTTGTCAGAGCCCGCCCGCAGTTATTACCTTAAAACAAGCAACGCTCAGTACGAAGAGAAATAGAGGAACTCATTATCTAGTTTTCCATTCAAAATTTCAGTTACTCAAAAAAATCCGTTAAACATAATTAAAAATACTCGATGCACAGAATTTTTTTCGCAAAGAATAAGACTTGAGACCATTTTTTTATCCATTGCAACAGGTGGCTTTGGCAGTCGAGGCACTCAGCACGAGTGACTGCGGCCACCAATCATCCCACTTCACCAAGGCGCTGCGAATGTGGAAAAGCAGCTGATCGGCTACGCTCCAATTTCTGCGCATTTTGCAAGAGAAAGGAAGAGCTGATCATCTACTGCCTTGAATGCAGCGAGCCACCCAAAAGTGCCCCCACCAGCCTGAATACTTTCGCAGACGATGCAATGGCTGTGAGGAGGACGAACTGCCATTGACCAGCAAGTGCTGCACCGAATGCGGAAAAGAGGCTACTTTTGAAGTTTTTTGTTTCCTTTGTGCACAAACACCTGAATCTGAGGCTGGCAACATCCGAAGCAGCAAATCGCGCGAAATATAGCAATTAAGAAATTCGCCGAAAGATATATCAGGTAAACGAGACACAGAAACCCGGCCAGCCGACGAAAATTCACAGAGCTCACAAATAGTGCTCAAGTCGAGTTTTCAAAGATAAAGGCTGCATTACAGACAACACCTATACACAGGAAGCCACGAACCAACAAAGGTTGCAAGAGATGCAACGCAGACAGTTGAAGGCGAGACGAAGGATAGGACAGAAGAGACTTCGAAGACAGTTGAAGACGAGACGAAGGATAGGACAGAAGAGACTTCGAAGACAGTTGAAGACGAGACGAAGGATAGGACAGAAGAGACTTCGAAGACAGTTGAAGACGAGACGAAGGATAGGACAGAAGAGACTTCGAAGACAGTTGAAGACGAGACGAAAGATAGGACAGAAGAGACTTCGAAGACAATTAAAGATGAGACGAAGGACGGGACAGAAGAGACTTCGAAGACAGTTGAAGATGAGACGAAGGACGGGACAGAAGAGACTTCGAAGACAGTTGAAGACGAGACAAAGGACGGGACAGAAGAGACTCCGAAGACAGCTCCGAAGACAGTTGAAGACGAGACGAAGGACGGGACAGAAGATACTTCAAAAAACTGTTGAAGACGAGGACGAAGGACCGGACAGAAGAGACTCCGAAGACAGTTGAAGACGAGACGAAGGATAGGACAGAAGAGACTTCGAAGACAGTTGAAGACCGAGACGAAGGATAGGACAGAAGAGACTACGAAGACAGTTGAAGACGAGACGAAGGATAGGACAGAAGAGACTACGAAGACAGTTCAAGATGAGACGAAGGACGGGACAGAAGTAAAGCTGCAGACTGTTGAAAAACAGGCGAGGAATGAGACAGGAGAAACATCACAGACAGTTGAATACGAGACGAAAGGTGATGATGAGCCTTTGCAGTTGTCAGTAACAGCCAAAGATACACAAATGATGTGGCTGGAGAGGTAAAAGCTGCTAAAAATTTGAAAGAAAAGAGCCGAAGCTCTCCAGTACCTAAAATGGATGACGATATTGATGCAATGGCGAATGCGCAGCACGTCGGTCTGACATCAAATTCAATGTTAAAATTCCGATGCACAATCGAAAAGTCAGACAAGGACCACTCAGCTCGGAATACTGATGAGTTACGCATCCAACTTGCACTAAAAGATTCAAAATATTATCAAAAGATGAATGGAGATATGTGTCATCTTCAGAAAGTCAAGAAACCAAGGCTATGCTGCACCTTAGCTTCAGAGAATACATTCCACCGAACAACAAAAGAAATAAAATACTCATACAGGCTTGATGGACGAGATGGCCTAACACATACGATTAAAGTAATAAAAAATCCCCCAGACATACAGCTTCGAATTGATACCTGGATTTCAAAAAAGGAAGAACTTAAAAGAAATGTTGCTCTTAAAGAAAGCATTCTGTTTGAGCTGGCTGGTCGCGACGTGCCAGTAGCATCCGTGCTGCATGAAGCTTTCAGACTGCAAAAAGAACAATCACGTCAAGGAGCTTCGTTCGGAATTCAAGTGTGTTTTACTTCCAATTCTTGTTTCATTCGAGCTTTTGAAATTTAGTTTTTAACTTTGATGATAGCTTTAATTTTTCTATTTCCAGGTCATTGAGGAAATTCTCAAAAGCCCGGAGAAATTTCGATTTAATGAGAAAACGGAAAAAACTGCTTCCGACTGGCACAACAACATGAGGCTCCTAAAATTTGCTGATGATTCTGGTGCCTTGCAGAAGCTCGTTTCAAACTTGGAGACATTAGTGCAAATGTCCCTGCCACCAGTTTTCGCCAACAATTTGGAGGACTTGACAAACGAGGAAGTGTAAGTGCGATGCTACTGTTTGGTATTTTAAAGCTACATAAATTATTACTTGAATGCAATGTAGTTTTAGGAACAAAACTATAGTCTTGTCCCGCCTTCTCGGAGGTTGCTTCAATCAATTTTGTTTTAATTTACTCGTATTGTATGAGGTACGAGTAGTACTATATAAGATGTTACATAATATTATATCGCAGTTTTCAGATTCAAAGCTCTTTCTTTGTCATTCACTTTTAACCGAATCCTATCTTTTTAGTAGAAAAAGCTGGCTACAATGACAGCTTGATTGTCTCTATTCTCCTCTATTTCCTCTCAATGATGATAAAACGTACCAACTGCTGACGCTGCATGCTGCATTATGGCTTTTTGGCTCTTTCTGTTGCTGTTATCTAGTAAACACTGGAGGTTGAAGCATAGCGTGATTGTTGTTCGGTTGGCGGTATGCGATTGGCTGGTGCTGCTGAGTCTGCCTCGGGTGGGGGATGGGGCTCGGCTTCGGTTGGCGGTATGCGATTGGCTGGCGCTGCTGAGTCTGCCTCGGGTGGGGGGTGGGGCTCGGCTTCGGTTGGCGGTATGCGATTGGCTGGTGCTGTTGAGTCTGCCTTGGGTGGGGGGTGGGGCTCGGCTTCGGTTGGCGGTATGCGATTGGCTGGCGCTGCTGAGTCTGCCTCGGGTGGGGGATGGGGCTCGGCTTTTTACGCGTCTCCTCTTCATGCCCGGTCGTCCATATTGCTTCTTGGCGGTTTAAATATTTTACGCGTACAACAAAGACATCAGCTTCGAGAAGGTGACCAGTTCTTGACGGTCCTTAATCGCCAACCGCAAAGCAAGCATTGAAGAAACAATTGCGAGCTTATTGCAAACAGTTTTTAGCCAAAAGACCGAAGCTGCGTTAAGAAGAGGGTCTATTTAACGAAGATACCCGGTCCGACTCCCTCTAAACCAAATTCATGGTCCGCCAGCTCTAACAAGTTTCTGGTTGCGCCACTGCGAGCCTTAAATGATTTCGGACAACAAGAAAATTAAAACTTGAATTTTAGAACCGAGCTGGCCAAGTCGATTCAAAATGCGGTTCGTGTTCTGCTTGATCGGAAACTGAGCAAGCTAGCACTGCAGCTGGTGCCCGCGTATCACTTGACTGTGCTCAGCATCGAACACAGGGAAATCTCACGCCCGAAAGCTTTTAGGTGACCCAAAATGGGACGAATCAAAGCCAGAAATTTGGTGTGGATTGCAAAATAAAGAAAATTATCAAAGAAACGGCCTTGACCTTTCAACGCTGAAAAGATTTCGGGAACAAGGGTAAGTAATTTTTAGTATTTATATTACTGAAGTACAAATATGACACATTGATTACGGTTCATAATTCGTGAAAGTACATGTAACAATAATTATAAAGTATGAATGTGCAGTATCTTACAGAGAATTTTTCTATCAGCGTTTATACTTTTTCTGATTAAGTGAGCTTTTGTAGGATAATTATTTGTTTGAGCTAGCTGATGAAGACAAAAATAGTTATAATAATTGTCACAATTTGAAGACTGGTAGACGCACCAGCAAGCATTTGACTATGCACTATGAAAACTTATCTACAATCAGTATAGATTTTATAATTTTTTATTTTAGGACAAAAGCTAGGATTGTTTTTCGTAAAAAACGCAGCTTTCAGCACAGTCATCGCAGGTAATCTTTAAAATCTGCACTCAAATTTTGCGTTTCAGTCTGAGCACTACTGACTTACTGGACTTGCTGAGAAAATTCGGCACAGTCGACCCGCATCTCGAGCGATTCTGCGCGGGAGTCGTCCAACTGTCCGACCTGGAGACTTTCATGCAGGAAAGCGGCGTGCACTTGGACTCAAAACTTGTTGCCTGCTTTCGAGTCTGGCAGAAAAGGGATAGAAACCAGCTGCCTTGCATAGAGGTGATTTTTGCTTAAAATAGTTTTACTCGTCCGCTCAAATGACTGCGTGTCTGTAAAATTGGTTGGTCAGCCCACCACTAAATTCACAATTAACTTTCCCTCTTACTATTCCGACTGATAATCCCCTCTCACATAAAATTTCCAAGAGAAATTCAAGATGTGCTCAATGTTATGTTTAAGTTGCACGACTCGTTATTATTTCTGTCTAGCTTTATTTGTACACAGTTATCTACCATAGGCCAAATGTACATTGCTCAGTCTATGCACTTATTAAAGAACCACAATATATATATTGAAGCTCTGCCCAAGAGCCGGGCTTGAGAGCGTCGTCACTGGCTTACACTTGCAACTTTAGTGTCTTGAAGTTATTACATAACATGGCGTCGCAAGTCTAAACCAACTCAGAGCTAGCATGGAAGGATTGAGGCCGCCCGAGCCCATGGTTTTTGATACCAATAGGGCAGACAACTGGAGGCGATGGATCAAGGCGTTCGATTTTTATATGAAAGCCACGAAAAGGACACAAGAGGACGATGAAGTCAAGATTGCTATTCTATTGACGGCGATTGGATCCGACGGTCAGGATGTTATCTCTACTTTTTCTGCAGATAAAGTTGCAACTTATAACAATGTTGTCGAGCAGTTCACAGAGTATTGCGAACCGCTGTCCAACGAGACTTTCGAACGCTATCAGTTACGCAAAAAATTGCAAGGAGAAGCTGAGGACTTCGATCAGTTTGTTGAATCTCTTCGAAAGCTGATCAAGCGCTGCAACTACAATAATCCGGATAATGGAGAGACCATTGAGGACAGCATCATCAGAGATCAGATCGTCGTTGGAGTTAACGACCCGGCGTTGCGAGAGAGACTTCTACGTGAGGCAAAGCTGACACTGGACCGAGCTATTCAGATGGGAAGAGCGTCTGAAACATCAAAGCGACAGGCACGAACTTTAGCCTCGGCATAGACGAGTCGAATGTCCTTACCTGCACCAGTGACTGTAGATGCTGTAAAAAACAGAGCCAAAGCACCCAGTAATCATCCAAAACTGCATCTTAGTAACTGCAGCTTCTGTGGACAGCAACATGAACGGCGCAAGTGCCCAGCATATGGTAAGACCTGTAATAACTGCGGTCGCATGAATCATTTTTCGTCTGTCTGTCGCTCGACTAAGAAGGTCAACGAGTTGATGGAAAATTCGGAGGTCGAGGCATCTGACAATTCCATGGCTGCAGCAGTTATGACGTTGGAGAAGCCTGCTTCTAGGAGATCCAAGATGCAGTCGGAAACCGCAGCCATGATGGTAAGTCTGTCCGTCACCGACACAGGAAGGAAACTGGAATTCAAGGTGGACACGGGAGCGGATGTAAATGTTATCCCTCTAAGACAGCTTATCAAGTTTGCCCCGTCGGCGACCATTGAGCCAACATCGTGGACACTCACGACCTATAACAAGCAGCTTTTGGACGTGGTAGGCACCACCAATTTGACGGTCTCTTCACCCTGTCGGAAAGACGTAAATCTACAGTTTGTAGTCATTGGTGAGAACTCGACGCCGATTATCGGCTGGAAGTCTGCGATTGAGGAGCTTCAGCTAGTAAAGAAATTATTTTCTGTGCAACAGAGCCAGAGCACCGTCAGCAAAGTACGGAAGCCCGAAGCATCTAAACTAACAGCATCTCAATTAAAGGCTAGATACCCAGAAGTCTTTAGCGGCGTAGGGTGCATGAGGCAGCCTTACTCGATTAAGCTCTCTGAAAATGCAGTTCCAAAGGTACAGCCTCCTCGAAAGGTACCTTTCGCAGCTTATCAACCACTGAAATCTGAACTCGATAGGCTGGAAAAAGATTGAAAAATTGTTCGAGTGGATGAGCCAACGCAATGGGTTTCTAACGTGGCCATTGTGTGGAAGAAAGACGGATCCATGCGTCTGTGTCTAGACCCAAGCTATTTAAATAAATTTATTGTTCGCGAGTACCATCCGATTCCAACTGCAGAAGACGTGCGAGCCGCGACTGCTGGTGCTATTCTGTACAGCTCTTTCGACGCGAATGAAAGCTTCCATCAATTGAAACTTGACAACGAAAGTTCTTTCCTGACTACTTTCCATACTCCCTTCGGTCGGTATCGTTGGAAACGTGTTCCGTACGGACTCTCATCGATACCGGAGGTTTTTCAAAAGAGAATGGAGGACAATGTCACCAACCACGTCAGCAACACCAAGAACTTCTTTGACGACATTATTGTGTGGGGCAAGACTGAAGAGGAGCACGATCAAGCTGTGCTAGCGCTCCTGGAGCAGTGCAAGCGTGCCAACGTGACCTTAAACCCGCAGAAAATGCGAGTCGGTGTTCAGGAACTCAACTATCTGGGTGACTTGCTGAGCTTCGACGGGCTGCGAGCGGATCCAATGAAAGTCAAAGCCATCAAAGAAATGATCAGACCAAATGATGTGGAAGGCATCGCAGAAAAGAAGAAACAGTTAAGACGGTTTCTAGGATGTGTGACATATTTGGCAAAGTTTTGCCCGGATCTTTCGTCCACCGCAGAGCCACTTAGACATTTGCTTAAAAAAGACGCAATTTGGAGCTGGTGGACTCATCAGCATGACCAGGCATACGATGCGATAATCACCGAACTTTGCTCCAGCCGAGTGTTAGCAACCTTCGACGTCAGCAAACCTGTTACTGTGTCTGTTGATGCCAGTAAGAGTGGTATTGGAGCTGTCCTGCTTCAAGATGACCGTCCTGTTGAGTTTGCGTCATCGGCAATGACCAGTGCTCAGAAAGCTTACACACAAATAGAAAAGGAGCTCTTAGCCATAGTTTACGGCTGTAAAAAATTCCACCGCTACCTTTGGGGCCGAAAAGTGCAAGTTCAGAGCGATCACAAGCCACTGGAGGCCATCTTCAAGAAGCAGCTCTGTGACACCACGCCTCGTATTCAGCGTCTGCTGCTACAGCTCCAACCATATGACCTTTGCGTTAAATACACCCCAGGAAAAGAGTTGTATGTTGCCGACACCCTCAGCAGAGCTCATGGAGAGACAGACTCACTAGTCTTTTAGAGGAGGCTCTAGATGGACAAGTGCTGGCTGTCGAGCGTTGCTTTAGTGGTGATCGCGAGATCCTCGAAATGATCAAGGAAGCTACGGCTAGAGACCACACAAGCCAGCACCTGAAATCTGTGATCGAAGCCGGCTGGCCAGAGCATAGAGCAAAACCTGACGAAAGACTTGAAGGTATTCTGGGATCTTCGTCACGATCTCACCTAAATTTCTGGACTTCTGTGCCTGAAAGATAGAATCTACGTACCAGCTGGCAGTGCTAGGAGTTCGGTTCTGAGCATTCTGCACGCAGGACACCCTGTAATCGTCAAAATGGATCTAAAAGCCAAAGATTACTTTTACTGGCCAGGAATGCGTGACTGTATCGAGCAGACTGTCAACCAGTGCGAGGCCTGTCAACGCAATATGAAGGCGCAGTCCAAAGAGACGCTGATGACAGTCGAAATGCCAGACTTCCCGTTTCAAGTATGCTCTACTGATTTGTTCGAGTATGGTGGTGCCGCCTATTTGGTTTACGTGGACGCCTACAGCCGCTGGATGAGTGTGACAAGACTACGATCAACAACAAGTCAGGCGATTGTGCTGGTGATTCAAGATCACTTCCAGAATTTTGGCGTTCCTGAGAAGCTTATCAGCGACAATGGCCCTCAGTTCTCGGGCGAGAATCTAAAAGCCAAATTAATGAATATTCCGCCAATTAATGAATACATTCAAGGTTCAGCACCGGACATCAAGTCCGGCGTACCCTCAGTCCAACGGAAAAGCAGAACGGTACATTCAGACTGCAAAAAATATCCTGAAGAAGTGTCATGAAACAGGCCAAAGTCTAGCGCTCGCCTTGTTGCACTATCGCAACACGCCAGTTGGGAGTGGTTTCCCAAGTCCTGCAGAAATGGCGTTTGGACGGAAGCTGCGGTGCGATTTGCCTACATCGACTCAGGACCTGCGACCTCGGGAGACCCACCTGCATGCCAGCATAAAAGCCTTCGAGCAAGAGCGAACACGAGCAGCTCGGTTGTACAACAGCGGTGCGCGCCCACTTCAACGTTTGACGTCGGGCGACCCTGTGTGGCTTCAGCGCGGTCACAGGGACTGGTTGGCCGCTGAGATCGACAGTCAAGTTGACGGATGCCCAAGGTCATATTGGCTTCGCACGGAGACGGGTCAGCTGCTCCGGCGCAATAGGCGTTTCATCAGGCGGCGCAAGATCGGTGTACCGTTTTCTGAGGACGATGTCGAGGCCTATGAGGATCTTCACCAGAGGCAGCTGGCGCCCGAGCAGCCGGCACCCGTGCAGCCGGCACCCGTGCAGCCGGCACCCGTGCAGCCGGCCGGGACACCCTCTAAACAGCCCGGTGTACGAACGAAACGAGGCCGGCTTGTCTATCAGCCTGAGCGGTATCAGGCAAGTTGGTGATGATAAGAAGCCCTGTATTAATTAACATTTATTAATGCTCTTGCTTCAATGATTTTCTTGAATACTGGATACTAATTTTTGTTTGGAAATTTTTTTTATTCCCGTAGCTCATAAATGAATTCAGTTTTAATCCTCTGGTCGTGTTAAAGGCAAGCTTTTATTTTCCAGCTTTATTCTATTATTTTTTTTCCATAAGGTAAAGGCAAAGTGAAATAGTTTATTTTTATACTACTAATGTTTCTAAAATATTATTTCGCAGTTATCTGGTTCGCAAATTTTATTTTATTTTCGAATTCTACTCGTCTACTCGTTCTATTTATAGAAGGGAGGTGTTATGTTGTAAGTTGCACGACTCGTTATTATTTCTGTCTAGCTTTATTTGTACACAGTTATCTACCATAGGCCAAATGTACATTGCTCAGTCTATGCACTTATTAAAGAACCACAATATATATATTGAAGCTCTGCCCAAGAGCCGGGCTTGAGAGCGTCGTCACTGGCTTACACTTGCAACTTTAGTGTCTTGAAGTTATTACATAACACTCAACACAGTATTTCTTTTTCACCTTTTCTCCCTGCAGGGCTTTCTTAACGAAGGCCACGATGCGATTGGCAGTTCACCGACATCAACCTTAGAGGAGGCGCTGCAGATCTGTAAAACGCTGTTTGATTCGTTTCTAAAGAATCCAAATTCCATAGAGCCATTGCTCTTGCTGAACCTCTGCTTTGGGTGCGCAAATCTTTTTCTGCGCTGTTCTGTTACACTGAGCGCGTCTGCCAGTCCGAAGACAGAACGCCAACAATTTGAACCATTGCAAAATAAGCTGGCCAAGCACGTGATTAGCACCATCAAATCACATTCAAGTAATCCAGAGTTGGCAGACGACATCACTAGCAATTTCTTGCAGGTTAGTAAAATACTCGTATTAATTTAGCAAAATCGTTTTCTGTTTGTACTTTTGAATGGAATAATTATTCTGTGATGTAAATATGCTTTTTAATCTTCAGCGATTCGATAACTTTTACGCTGTAATCACTGAAGGCGGATCTCTCTCTTTCGGCGAAAACTTGGCTAAGATCTGCGATGATCAACTCAGAGACTTTATTAAAAATTTGCCTGAGGTGAGAAATTCATACTTTAACTAAAAATAAAATAGTGTGAACTCGAACTGCAAAAAATACTCTGCACTGAGTAATTTTAGCAAATTAAGTCAATGAATGGCCCATTAAAAATAGACAAACTTAAAGTAAGAGTAAAAACAAAGCATCGTAGTTATGAAGCATGCATCAAAAGAGGATCATTATACAATGCCACAGATTGTATACTCATGCTCACCGAGTTTTTTTTCTTGTACCTGGTTTCAAGTATCCCTGATGGCAGCAGCTTGTTGGAATAAATGTATGCGAGGAAAGCCAAGACGTGCTTCAATCTTTTAGCAGCGAAGTATAGTTACAGACATAGCAACTGTTGTACATGTAGCTGCTCACGCTGGTAGGGAGATCTGTCGAGCAGGTGAGCTTCAATCCAAAGCTCTGGTCAAAGTCTGTTAGTCTGGACTGCCACCAGCTTGTCCGGGTGCTTTGCTTGCTGATGAAATATAAGGGCTTAAGCGCAAGCGCTGAATGTAGCTGCTGGAATAAGGTCTATGTCACCCGTATCGATTCACTCCTTCATAATAGAGAATACCGAAAAGTTTTTCCCATTTTGGATTTGGTTTCAAAATGGTTTTAAACAACAGTCTGCAAAGTAATATTTTAATCCAAAATTTAGAAAGCCATCATGAACATCTTTCAAAGCGAAGGAATCATGGCGGTGCTCAGCAAAAGGACGACGGAGACTATTCTAGAAGTCGTAATTCAAAGCATGAAGAGGAACCCCAGAGGATATATTATGACTGCAATTGTAAGAATTTCTGGATTCCTTGCAACCCCCTCTACATGTACTTGAGCCCCGCTGACAACTAATTATCTACTTTGGCGAATTTGGAGTATGTGCATGTAGCACTCTAAAATCATTGAAAACCAAGCAGCTCTTGAACAAATTTCTTTTCATGCCCGCCCAGGATGGTGTCGGAAACATGCTGGGTCGCTTATTCGGCTCGAGAGGCTCTGATTCCCAAAATATTTTCAACGAAATATCGAGTCTGATCGAAGAAACACTACGAAAGTTTTCAGAGGAGCAAAACAGGCCGAGTGACTTCACCAAGTTCCTGTCCATGACTCTGGAGTGGCCACTGGTGCAGCATTTTCTCTGTATCCTCGGTAAGTTAATATTAGATTAAAAAGTCCATCAAAAGAATTTTTTATAAAAATTCACTTTATTTTCGTGATATATTTTTCGCTATAAAAATAAGGCATTTTCTCTATGCCATGCCCGCAAATACTTGAAATTCTTCTACGATTTAATTGGACCATCACATTAATTGCTAAATTTTTAGACCCGGACTCGGCTGACGGCAAAAGAATTAGTACCGAGGCTCAACGTATTCTTTCACAGTGCAAAAGCGAAGTAAAGCAGGTACTCATCATTCTGCAAAGTGAACCTCTGTCCATGACAGTGGGGGCCATGCAGTATTTGGCCAGGAACAAAGCCAGCTTGAAAAAGATCGCGGCTGTACTGAAGCTGCGCATCGACGTGGACCAGCACATTACCGATGCGCAGGCATGGAAGGCAGCATACGAAGCCACTGTGAAGAACTTGAAGGACTTGCACAGCTTGTTTCTCAAAACGCTTCCATCCAGCGAAGGTAAGACATGAAAAATCAATAAATTTTCTGCTAAAAGTGCCATCCAGAATAAGAAAAGATTTCTCCTGATCATAAATAGAATTTGGGTTTTCGAGTTCAGAGCAACAAGCATAGGCAGAGCAAGGCAGACAACTTAATCGCTTTAAATAATTTCATTGCAGTCCATCTGAAAGACTTCGGTGAGAAACTGGCTAATGAAGAAATTTTAAAACGTCAGAAAATCAAAGATCTAGTAACCGAGACTTCTAGTCAAGAGCAACTGCAACTGGCCAAATTCCCTGAGCTGCAACCTCATCAAGCGGAGCTGGAAAATCTGATGCCAAAACTTTCCCGGGTTTACCAAAGCCGCAGCTTTGAGCCAATTATTGCAGAAGCCGTGCAGCACAAGTTTAGAAACAGAGGCGAAATAAATTTAACCACGTCTGAGCTCATCCCGTGTCTCCTCGGAGCAGTTCAGGAATGGGAAGCCAAAATCAGTCCACTGAAATCGGAAGCCGCTACATGGCAGGACGCCGAGTTTCTTAGCTTTCTGTTTACCGATAAGGAGAAGCTTGTCAACGAGCTTAGCTGCTTCGTCGAGGAGGGTGAGTCCTGGGTTGAGCAGCTAGCTGAGAAGCTGACCAGAGCACAAATCATTCTGAGCTACTCAACTGCAGCAGCTGCTGTTCAGACATGTTTGCAGAAGCTTAAAATTCCTTGCGACACGGCAATCCTGGTTGAAGTTCAAGAAACGGCTAGGCAGATCGAAAGTGTTGCTTTAGCGAGGGTCAGTACAGAAGACATCGATAAGTTTACTTTTCTAAGAGAGTTCGCTGATTCAAAAGTTTTCGAGCCTTTGATGAACTCGGTGTCAAAAAGCTCAGAACTGATTGAATGGCTGCCTGAAAACATTCAAAGTGGGCCACAGCTGAAAACCTTCCAGGATCTCGCAATGATTTATCTTGGAGACTCAGGAGCCCTGGAACAAAAGAAGATCGAAGTTTTGGTGCAAGTTGTCAGTGACTTTCATGAGATAATATACGAAACTTGCAACTTAGTCGCCAAAAAAGATGTGAAAGTCACAGACTTCCTTAATCTGTGCCGACCTGTGATGCAAAGACTACAGACAGCACCAGAACGAATCGATGATTTGACCAAGACTGCGAACCAGCTAAAGTGGCTGAAAATCATTAAAGAGAATCAGGGATCTGTGGAGCGACCCACGCTGAAGAAAATTGAGGAGATCTTTAACAGTGGAAATTTTCAGCTTGGCGTCCTAGTGGAAAACAAAGACCACTTTTTACTCACAACGAGCAAAGAAAAAATGGAGGACGCAAACACCAGCGTCACGGATAGCAAGCAGAGAGGCTCTCAAAGGGCAGAAAGCGTGGCTAAGTACACCCTTTCCGATGTCAAAGACTTGCAATCAAAGCTTATGCTTATCGCTGGCAGCGCGTACGAAAATAAGCACTTGCTGGAGAAATTCGTCAAGCTCACTGAAGCAATTTTTCGACTCGTCGAGGTCTATAAAGAGTTTTGTGCTCATTGCTGCTTGCTTTGCGAGCAGATCGACATCAGAGTTGATGTAGGCCCTGGTAAATCAGAAACGGTGGGCAATTTAAAAGTGGAGCTGCGGTACTGCAAACCGCACAAGTCGATTACGGGCTATTATGAAGACATAAATGAGGGACTAACACTATTGTCTAACGTTTTTCACGCGTGCTTGGTGAATTGGAAGGATATTGTTGCTGCTGCGCGAACAAACAAAGAGCTTCACGATATAAACTTCTTCACTCTTAAACAGCTGAAATATTTGCAGAATGAACTGGCAAGCTTTTTTACATCAGCGGTACACGCCCAAGTCGATAAACGTGTGCTGCACCTCCTCTCCTACATTTGTCCGGGATGCACTGAAAATGAAATCAGTGAAGCAGTGGATTATGTTGTAATAAAAAAAGCTGGAGGTGATGCCAACTCAGATGAAGAAAACAGCGTGTATGAGACAGCCGTTAAAGCACTCAAGGATGAAGGCTACAGTGATGGGAAACTCATAGAGAGGACTTTAAAGATATTCTTTCGAAACTTTAGTGTTGAGGATGAAGACTGGTCAGATAAGCTTATTGAGCTGGCTGAAAAAGTTGAAAAAACATCAGTAGTTCAAGCTGAGGAGGGTTCAAGAAAGGAATGGAGCACCGCTGACCAGGAGCTTTCTGCCGCAGAAGTTGGGGACATGCCAGTTCACGAAGCATTTGAGAGGCTATGGGAGATCTACGAAAAAAGCATTGATATGTCCCACAAGGATTTTCTCAGCTTCCATGATTTATCCATGGTACTAAGACGCCTTTCCGAGAAATCGAGTACCCCGATCCGACACAGGAAACTAGGAGAAGAGTTTAGAAGCATTTTTAGTCCTGGTAGACCCATAGCACTAACACTCGACAATAGGGACCATCTTCTAATAACACTGGATTTGTTTCGCATTGCATATGATTGCTTACCTCAGCTTGAGGAAGTTCTAATGTGCTCTGACCAGACCACGGAAGAGGATGTGTCAGTGTTCTTGCACAGATCTGTGTTAGACCAGAACAATGAGGCTCTGTACGTGATCAAGGGGGCTGAGCAACTATCTTATCAGAATTCCGTTTTCGCTGAGGATCTCTTTAGCCAGCTACTCGACAAGGTTGCGGGAAAACCTAAAGCACAAATTTTTGCGCTGATGACCGACGATCAGCAACGAAACTTTCCATTTTGCAGCGCTCTCGCCTCCTTTATCCAGGACTATCCCAGAACTCCAAACGAGGGCAGTATTCGAGACTGGATTGCACAATTTCTTGCAAAAGAAACGCCTGAAAAGAGCAGTTTCGTGTGGGTGACCTCTTCCAAACAGGCTTCAGGTATGGGGAAATCGCTAATGTGCTCTCAGATTGCTAACAAAAGAGCCGCTGATCAGGGCGCGTTCGTCTTCAGCTGCAATGACACCCACTTGGATGCCGAAAAGCTGCATGACTTTCTTAGCGGTCTTCTGCACCAGGAGTCAGCTGTGTTTCATATCGACATCGCACGAGAGGTTCAGACAGGCTTTGATGAATGCATCACACAGCTTGCAATTCTCGGAGGAATTTCGAGCTCTAAAGGCTTTATATGGCGCCGCTGCCTTGGCCACTGCTTGATTCTCCTCGAGCACTCAAAGAACCTCCACTTTAAGACAGATTTTCGAGTTCTAAACTTTCTACCATGCATTCAGTGCAAATCGCCCTGTGAAATAATTAGACATATTGAAAGCGGAAAGCCGACCAATGAATGGCAGCCTCTATTGCATGAAGAAATTCTAACAAAGGAGTCGATTCAAAAACCCGTTAGATACTTGCTAAATAAAAGTGCAGATCAAGGTCAAAAGCTTTCTAGCCAAGACGTAGTTAAACTACTCGTCAAACACTGCGGCGTTGAAAATCCATCCTGGCAGGAGTTGCAAGTCTTTAGCAGATTCTTCTGCCGACAGATTTCTGACATGGAAAGGTCGCCGTATTGTGGGAGTGTTGCTGGTCCGGAGTTTCAGGGATTTAAAGACTTCGTGCTGAAATTTATGCTAATTATGTCAAAAGACTTTGCCACTCGCTCCCTCAATATCTCAGATGAAAGCGGAAAAAATAAGGAAGTGTGTGTCCCGACTGCTCAGAATCCAAGTGAAGAAAACCTAGAACTGGAGAAATTTCAGCTCAGGCGTAGTTGGGAACAAAATTCTCATCCCTATCTTCTTTTCAACGAAGACGGAACAACTTTCACTTTCATCGGATTCACAATCACTGCCAGAGGTGATTTGGTGGATGCGAAAGGCGAAGCAATCGAAAAAGGGATAATGTCTCAGCAGCTGTACAGAAGCCTCCGACAACAGGGCGTTCGCATGGATGAGCCGTTTGACAAGCTAACTCGAGAAGAGAAGATAAATAAGTTGCGAATGGTCTTTGGCTTTGAGAGCCTCACAGCCTCAGCAGATCCTGATCCTTCCTATGAGGTGACTACAGATAACGCCATGAAAATGCTGGCTATTTATATGCGCTTCAGATGTGAGATCCCCGTCATTCTAATGGGAGAGACTGGCTGCGGTAAGACAAAACTCGTTGAGTTTCTGTCGAAGCTCATGCTACCTGTAGAACAGCAAAAATTTAGTAACATTAGAACTTTAAAAGTACACGGAGGTGTTTCCGAAGAAGAAGTAGTAAATACATTAAGAGAGGCAGAAAAACTCGCTGCTGAGAATTTTAAAAAGTCCCCAAGATCACCGTACACAATCGTGTTTTTTGACGAGGTGAACACAACTAGTGCAGTTGGACTAATCAAAGAAGTCATGATCGATGGTCGTGCTCGTGGAGAACCAGTAGACTTTTCCAAAGGGCTTCGATGCGTGGCAGCCTGCAATCCTTACCGAAAGCATTCAGAGGAAACGATAAAAAGACTGGAGAACAGCGGACTAGGCTACCGAGTTCGAAAAGAGCAGACTACTGACAAATTTGGCAATGTGCCAATGCGCCACTTGGTCTACAGAGTAAAGCCACTGCCTTTATCTTTCCTGCAAGTGCTGTGGGACTTCGGGAATCTCAATGACGAAGTAGAAAGCAAATATATTGAGAAAATTGCCCAGTCAAAAGAAAAAGATTTCGGTCAGCCAGCAGTTTCCGAAAAGGAACTTGCCGCCCTTGTGAAGGCACTGTCAGCGTCTCAAAGGTTCATGAGAGATTCTTCTGACGAGACTAAGTTTGTCTCTCTTCGTGACGTAGAAAAAACCATGAAAACGCTTGAGTGGCTCTACAAAAGTCAAATACTGGATACTGATACAGTTGAGTTCAAGAACTGCAACCTTTCGAAGTTTTGTGCCGCGGTAGTGGTGAGCCTCGCCGTCTGCTACCTCAGACGACTCCCAAGAGACAGGAGGCTTGAGTATCTTGAAGTTATTAAACCATTTTTTTGCAGGGATTCTGCGACTAATACAGGAGATATTTTTAATTTGATTGCCGCTGTTGAAGGCAATCTAGTGAGCGATGTTAAACTCCCGGAATCAATCGCAATGAATGAGGCTCTCAGGGAAAATATATTCATGATGGTTGTTTGCATATCGCTGCGAATTCCCCTCTTCATTGTCGGAAAGCCCGGAAGTTCAAAGTCGCTGGGCAAAGCTATTGTGAAAGAGCTGATGCAGGGACAAAACTCGCAAGGTCAGTACTTTAAAAAGCTGCCAAATACGCAAATGCTGTCTTTCCAGTGCTCCCCATGGTCTACTTCTGAAGGCATCATTAACACTTTTACGCAAGCTGCAAGACTTCAAGTCGGCCGAAGTGAAAACGATTTCGCTTCAGTGGTCGTGCTCGACGAAATTGGATTGGCAGAGGACAGTCAGAATATGCCATTAAAGGCTCTGCACTCTCTGCTGGAAGAGGGCATCAGCTTGAGGCATCAGCTCACTATAGAAGAGCAACCTCAAATGCAGCAACTGTCTTCAGGTCTGCTGCCTTTTGTGAAAGTTTCATTTGTCGGTCTTTCGAACTGGGCTCTGGATCCAGCAAAGATGAACCGCGGACTTTACATTCTGCGAGACAAGCCCACAGATGATGACCTAATCGAAACGGCAAAAGGAATTTGTAAGGATAACAAACAAAGAATCGCGTCCCGGCTGGACGAAGTTACGCGAGTGTACACGGAAATATGCAACGAAACTTGCAAGGAAGCTGAGTTTTTCGGCCTTCGAGACTACTTCTGCCTCGTGAAGCATATGGTCTATAAGTCCAAGGGAGAGAAAGTTAGTGATAGAATTGTTGCCGAATGTCTGATGAGAAATTTCAGTGGTTTTAGAGATTTTAACCCTGTCCAGCTGTTTGCCAAGCTCTATGACAGGTATAGGGACTTGGAGATGGAGCTGCGAGGCTTCTCACCGATCCTAGACGCACTGAATGGTTTCGATGAAGATCAACGCTATCTACTATTAATAACTCAGCACATGTCTGGTTTTAAGGTACTATTGAATCTGCTGAGCGCAAGGACGTCAGAGGTCGGAATTCTTTATGGCAGTAGCTTTCCGAAGGATCAGGAGTACTCGAAAGTCTGCACAGACATCAACAAGATCAAGGTCAGTATGGAGCGCGGTGGAACTCTTGTTCTCCTCAACATGGAAAACCTATACGAGTCACTGTACGATGCTCTGAATCAGTACTATGAGGAATGCGGTCAAGACAGGTTTGTCGATCTCGGCCTTGGTACTCACCGCCTCAAGTGCAAGGTGCACAAAGCGTTTAGGATCATTGTCATTGCCGATCAAAGCACAGTTGAGCAAAAGTTTCCAATCCCCCTGATCAACCGCTTGGAGAAGCACAGGCTTAGCACGGATGCCATTTTGACTGACCAGCAGCGGTACAAGATCAGAGGCGTGTTGGAGTGGGTCAGCAAATTCAAAACGTCTGATGATCATGGCCTGTCGGACATATTTGTTGGATTTCACTCAGATGTTGTGCACTCGCTAATTTTTGAATTAATGGACGAGGAGAGTGTGAAGCAGAAGCTTTTGTCTGTGGTGACAGTAGAGAGTTTAGTACAGCTCGACAAAACTCAATTAGCAGACACAAAGGATATTTTTTTACGGAGCTATTGCGACACAAATGGTTTATTAAACCTGAAGAGCTTCTTCTATGCGTTCGACTTTGAAAGCATCAAACCTTTGTTGCAGGTAACTACGTACGACAGACTGTTATCTGTAAAAAAGGTCGAAGAAATTTCAAGTCACTTTTTGCCGAAACTTGGTAAAGTTTGCCACTGTTATTTAAGCAAGTTCGAATCGGAAACCCAGTTTACTGAGCATCTTCGCAATTTCTTCAAGGAAACCGAACTTTGTACTTTTTTTCTTCAGTGCGAGGGCTTAAGCGCTAATTATCAGAGCCTAGTGTCTTGTGCGAAATACCTGCTAGAGGAAAAGATTAAAGCCGGCAGGCAAGATGGAAGCAATGCTTGGAGGGTGGTCTTAATTATTAAGCTACTGAGATCTCACGAAGCCCCTTTCACTGGTTTTGAAAGTGGTCTCTGGACTTCAGTGCACATTGAGGAGCTGGCGTCCTCCAACAGAATGAATATTCACTATCTTAGTGACGTGACCATGTCAAAAGTTGTGTCCGAAAGCGAAGATTTCACAGGCGCAAGCGAAAGTGAGGAATCAGTGAAGCTACTGAAGCCGGTGAACTTTAAACTATTGCTTCGCCACAGCCAATACAGCGCGCTTAGCAAGCTCAAGGACTCAACTAACAGTGAAGAGCGCTTGAGATCAAGGCGCCACATCCTTGAGATGGCTTTGAAGGGTAAGATGATTGGATAATTTTTTTAATTTAAGATGGCTAAAATTTCGCAATTTACTGCAAATTACGAGCTATTAAAGTGAAACTCGTCAACGGCTTTTTAGACGTAGAATTTCTTTCCAAAGCTTGTCAAATCATCTCCACATCTCTGAAGTGGAAGGAAGATTCGTGGAAAGCTACTTATGAGGCAGATAAGTGGCTCAGTTTTGAGTCAGCAAAGCTGGTTAACGTACGAAATGCAGGAACCTTAACGTAAGTTTTGGTAGTCAGACTGCTGTGAACACGTTTAGATTGAAGATGCAACTTTTGAAGCTATTATTTGATATAAATGTAAAAAATCTACTTTTGCAGAGAAAGCGCCTGGAGAACAATTAAGCGAGAGGTCACTCATGCTTTTGCGTGCCTCTTAGCTTTTGCCGATAGAGACGGAAACTTGAATAATTACGGGTCCAGTAAGCCTAAAAAATTGTGGCTGGACCTGCTCAGTTGTGCCTTCGCTTGCGACAGTGAATTCAAGAGGTCATGCGAAGATGCAATGAGAGTCTCAGAGCAAACGGCAGAGTTTGTGGTATCAAGCTCAGCTGTTGACAGGCATGACTTTCACAGCCTATTTCCATTTTCTTGGGCAATTTTTGAACGAATAAGAATTTTGGCAAAAGAGGACCACGAACGACTTGTGGATCTGTTTCGCAATGCTGACTTCGGTGTTATCTTGCAAAGGCACGTGTTTGATGAGGATTTGTTGCTTAATTTTTGCCATGATATGCTGAACATCGAACTATTCGAAGCAGACGGCGAGTCTGTGAAAACAGTTAGTCAAATGCTCGTGCGAAGCTCAGAACTTACGAAGGACTCGTTACCTGACGCCATGTCGAGCTCTTTTTTGGTGCTTCGAAAATTTAAGCAGCAAGTGCAGATAGCGCTAAAACTGAAGAATCGAGTTAAAGGACTCGATCTAAAGATCTCAGAAGTGCAGACATTGGAGGACTTGCCAGAAGTAAGTCGTTTCATTTCATCTGAGAGCATCAAAATTATTATTATTGTAAAAATGAATTTCAATATCGCTCGTGAATTGAAAATGCTTTAATTTGTTTCTAATTCTAAGGCTGTATTCAAATCTTACTGGAAGCACTTCGAGAAACACAGGACTCACCTTAACACTGCTGAAAAGCGCAAGACTTGGCAAAGTTGGCTCACAGATTCTCAACCGTTGATCTGCCGGCTCCTCTTAATGAACGGAAGCGAAGAGATGCAGCTTCAGTGGGACCGCATTCAGTGTGTGTTTCTCTTTCTGACTGAAGTTGTGAACGCCTTCGATTCTGAAACTAGCATCAGTGAATCCGACATCAAGCCGATACAGCTGTGGAATGTAAGCTCACTCTTTAACTACAAATACCACTAGAAGACCTTGTTTAACTGTAAAACTGTTGGTATATTCTCACCCACTATTCACTACACCTAATCTCCAAAATTTTCCGTGCTACAAAATTTTAATTATAGGCTCTGCATCGAGAACTGCGTGAAGACTTTCAAAGCTTAAAAGCTATTAAGACGATTGAAGAGTTCGTTGAAAAAGTTAACTCCTCGCTAACAGAGAAAATTCTTGGGTAAGGTTGAGTACTTCAAGCTCTGCATGCTTTTAATTATTGATACCACGCGTAGTTACGAGCGTAAAGCTGAACAGTAATACTTTCAAAATTTTAGGAGCAAAAATTGTGGCAAGTGCGGAAATCGTTCGGACTACAAGCTAATTTTGCCCTGTGCAGACAGACTTTGCGCTGATTGCGTGACTCGCAGCGAGTCATCTAGTGATGACCCTAGAAAGAAAATATGTCCTATCTGCAAACAAGCCTTCGACCCCTCGGCAGTGACCGGTCCAAAGCAACAGGCGCTGGTGGACTTCAAGGCCAGGTGCAATCGGTTCATGATGCAAGTCGTGTCCAAGCTCTGCTTTCGAGCGAATAGGCCTCCGAACGAGGACTTGTGTCACCATTTAATTAGCTACGTAACAAGGACTGCCAAGACAAATGCTGTTTTCGGACTTTTCGGCGATGATCGCGACAGTTCGCCAGTGTTCAGATCCTTTGTTTTACAGAAGTTGCTAGCATTCAATGTCGAAAAAGTGGAATGTTTGCTCCAGCAGCATGTTAATGCTGCTGCTTCAGATTTAAAAGAAGACGCCACACAAGATTTAGCAATGATAATCGTCAACTGCATGGAGGACGCTGAGTTCATGCGTCACCAGGCTAAACCAATCACGGAACACGATCTACTATATAAAGCTGTCTCCATGATTGATGAATTTGCCTCTCCGGAAGAGGCAATACTTTTAAGCGTTCCACATCTTCGGATCGTGGCTTTCCGTAGGGTGGCCCTGCGAGTCTTGGCAACTGAATTCTCGCGTGGCAATCTCTGTGAGAAATTTGTCAATGAACTTGCACGAGCACTGGAGGCTCATAAATGGAGCCGAGTTTTCTTTGTGCGTTGCCTGTCCATGGAGGTCGGTGTCTCTGCCGCAATAGGCCTCATACTAAGCAAACCAGCTGTGAGGGTGGCAATGGAAGAAGAAATTGGAGATATTGACTTGGTACCCGTACCTGACTTTCTTGTCAGCCACTCTGATGGGTACAGAAAAGCCAAAGAATACGTTCTGACAACATATTACGATGCATCACATAAGGTAACGTGACAAAAATCCCAGATTGATTAAACATGTGCATTTTGTTTTTGTTTTTCTAATTTTTAAGGAACTTGGGAACTATTGGGCAATCGAGGAATTTCAATTTCATGCATGTCTTGATTTGTTTACCAAGCCGGTTTGTGCGGCGTTGGTTAACCGGCGTTTGCTAGGAGGGGGTGGTAGCTAGGTCTTTGTGTCTATTTCTGCTTTAAGCTCATGTACATGTAAATTACTCGTAGAGGGTACAGCTGATGTAATTCTCTTTAAAATGCGAAATCATGGCTGCTAAAGAGGAGTTATTTGCATGTAAGAAAATTAAAATTTTAGGACACTGGAATTACTGACGATATGAGCTCCACTCTGGTTCTTGCGGCCTTGACGGCGGCCTATAAAATTCGAAATATGACCGAAGAAAAGCCAGAAAACTTCCAGCTCTGCATTGACAGGCTGAAGTCGACGTTTCCAGCCCCTCATAAGGTAGGTGACATTATAAACAACTCAAGTTGTCGTACCCGGCTTCAGCCGGAACCAACTAAAAAAGAAAAACTTATACTCTCGTGACGAGCGCTAAGCTAATTTAATTTTATTAGTTTCTAAAAAAGAGGGAAATTTTTGAGGCGAATTAATTATATGATTTCTTGGTTTTGGTTGCGCAATTTCGGCCTTGGTAAAATTTGCAGGCATTATACGAGACTCTGGTGTACTTGACTGAATCACCATTGTCGGATGCCAATGTGGCAATGTTACGCATTCACCTTGCCTACTTACTGCAAGCGGATTCAGCAGCGAAATGCAGTTCTGCGTTCAGAAAATTTTTGAAGGACTTACCGAGCTTTGTAAATAACTGGTTTCTTCCAGCAATGACCCACGATGAAATCTGGGAGCGGCTGTTAGAAATGACAAACTGTCCCATAACAACAAAAGACAGCCGAGGCAAACTTCGGGATGAAAACTTTAAAATGTACTGTGAGTAAAAGCTTGCTATGCTTGAAAATATCTTCCCCTGCCCTCTATTGCATCCAAATTTGGCTAAAAGTAGCTTCTAGCTTATATAAGAGACATTTTTATGACGCTGAATTTCAGGTTGCCCCAATGGTCATCCATACGTATTGGGAGAAGTAAGTAATATGCGTGCACATTTTTAATGATAAGCATCCATTAGGACCAGTAGGCGTTCCGATAAAAAATTAACTGCGACCAATAAACTTACTTTAAAAAACTGCTACCTTTACTTTAAAATAAATATTTACTTCGTTGCAGTGCACGCAAGGATGGGTGAAGTACAAGTGCAATGAATGCGGCGCTGACATCGGTGGGCAAAGTCACGTGATTGCTGCAAATAACACCGAATACACATGCAAAACCAAAAAGGGCTTCTCCACGCCGTCCGAGAAAGAAGGCACACAGCCTATGCGCAATCTGACAGCAGCCAGCGCAGCGCTGATCCGGTTGCTGCAGCACCTGGCCTTGCTCGCTGCTTCTCGAGATTCAAACTGTTCTTTGAGCCAGTTCCACTCCGATGTCAGCCTGTTCAGTCAAGTAACCGGCAGAAGTGCAGAGGAAACTTATCACATTCTCCATTTACTGCTAAACCGTCTGGAGCTTGACAGAACCATACTTGATAGTTTTGATGGTAAGTCACAAAATGGAGAAGGAAGTTGCAAAATTAAGGGGAAAGATATAGATTTGAAAACTGACCAAGGCCGGCGAAACTTTGAAGAGTGCATTGATCGTGAGTTGATACAGCCGATCATGAGTCAACTGAGCGATCTTCTGCAAAATTCCAACAGACTGATTGCTCAGAGTGGGTCTGAAATCATGCAGCTCATTCATGGCACATCGAAGCTGGATGAGACAAATGAGGCATCGCTTTGGAAATGTCACAGACGAATAACAGTGAAGAACGCGGAGTACGCATTCCAGGAACTGAGTACGGAACTGTCTGAACAATACCGGCTCATCGGAACCGTTTGGAAGTGGCTTCCTGTACTGCGTCACGTCGGATCTCTGCCTCAGTTGATCAGACTGGCGAAGGAATTGACCTCTTGCTACAACTATAGCATTACAATCGAAGATGCAAGACGCAGTTCCATACAGAAAGCCTACAATCGCAGCGATAATTGCGAGGTGGATGTGAACGCATTCGAACTTGTCTGGAACGACCTTAGACACCGACTCAAATTGGCACGATTTGAAGATTCACCTTATCCTCTATTGAAAAGCGGAGTGCCCGCTTGTGATCTGCCTCTGGCGGCGCTGCTGCCGCACTCCAATGAATGGGGCCGGTGCATCGTAGCCCTTGCTCAGCTGCTAGTTGAAGCCCATAACGCCGTGATCGACGCTAGCGCTATTAACACAGAAGAAGTATCTCTTGATGATTTAGACCAGGCTGCGGTCATACCGAAGGACCTCGAGGCTGGCCTCTTACCAATACTACTTGCCAACAGTAGTTACTCAATAAAAGATGTAGCCCGCATCGAGTACGACTTCCAGAGCCTAGAGAGTCAGCTGGTTGATTTCTTGGCACGTGGGCGCTGCCGAATTGCGCCTCTTTTAACGCCAATCATCTACAAGGATGAGATCCACCTGGAGCAGCTCTTTAAGCGTCTGCAACGATCCGTGCCACAGAATTTGGCTCCTTCGACCGTCACACTGACGCAGGCATTGAGCTCAGGTCTGCCACAGGAGTTACGAGATGTCACTCACTATCTGGATGATGCGCTGCCCGCTGTCATCCGCTTTCTTATCTCACTGGCACCGGAAAACACGCAAGAGATGCTGCACGTTTTCATGACTGAGAGGCTCGCGATGCCTGGCCTGCCCACGCCCCAGCTGCAGCGCAGTGTCACGCTAGCCGACACAAAGCTACTGTGGCTGCACCTAGACCATCTCCGCTGCTGCCTTCTGCTGAGGAGTGATCTGAACCCGTTCGAGGACTGTGGCGAGGTTCCCGAACTGCCAGAGGAATTACCAAAGGAGCTGAAGAATCAGCGCACTCTTCTTATGGAGAAGCTTCATAGCTTCATTCGACTGGTGTTGAGCAAAAACCGAGAAACGTACGAGGGCCTTGAGCTGCAAGACGTTGTTGATCTGCCCAATATGTCCGTAGAGTACGAGGCATTCAGCGTTTTTGATGGGAGCTTCTTGTGCGACCACGCGGTGGCTATTTGGACCGCGCTTTACCGCATGGAGTGACATCTGCAACTAACAAGCTAAAATTATAAATTCATTAGAAATTAATCTGAAATAACTATTAGCCGAGCAAACGACAGTAAAAATAATGAATATGAAATCTGTTTTTTTAATGGATTTCCTTACAATTTTTAACCCTCTAAAGACATGCCTTATCGTCTACATTAACAACTTTTTGTTGCTTTGGCCAATATCCTAGACTTTTTGGTTCAAGTTTTTTGTCAATGGATTTTTTCATTTTAATATAGTAGGACACCTTTTTATTTGGGTCATGCTTAGTTAATTTTTCTATTTAAAAATCTTTTTTATTTTTAATACTACTACGATCAAAGTAGCGGATCTTACTAAAAAATAAATAAAAATAAATAAATTTAGACACCCGGCCTTTCGACCAGATGTACATCCAACGGCACATCACTAAAACAGACTAAAAATTTGGCTAAAAATTATGATAGCTGGCTACATCCCTGTTTTTCTTTCCAGTTACAAATAGTTTTTTCTCCAAATAACCAATTATTCATAAATTCAGAAAAGCTCCCTATAGTTTTAATCTTATTAAAAAATGATTCAACAGCCACTTTGACTCGTCATCAACATAAACTGAATCATTAAAAGGAATAAATCAACACAATGTTTCCGTTTTTCTCGTCTATAATACTTTGAGTAGCGAGTACACGATATATTTTTCCCAGAGACTTGCTCACTAATGAATACATTATTCTACCATATATTTTCTCCCTCGTAAGTTTTGATTTTTGCACTATTTTCGACTTTTTGCAAGCAGTTTTGATTTCAAACGCTTATTTTTTAAACTGTCGCCTCATTAATTTTTTATAAACTCTTTGTAAATTGAGATAGCCTAATGAAGGTCTAAAAGCTGGATTAAGGTAATAAGGTTACTATACTTTAATTTTTAACTTTGGTCTGGGCAAAAATCGATTTTGGTACGATTGTAATTTTTTGATTTGTCCTGTTTAGAATTGCGAACTTCCTGCATGCCCGTTTTGTTTATGGCAAAAATTACTTTTAATGAGTGCAGAAATCCTGGTGGGATTGTCATTTTTAAGAATAACTTTTGTTTAAACCGTTTTTATCGAACGCACTCTTCTTAATTTCGTTATTATTTCGAACGCACTTTATTATAAAAATGCTAAAATTTTAGTTACTTGTAGGCGATCTTCTACATTAAATATTTTAAACTGAGTTGCGTTATATAGCCTTAAAAATGGAATTTTCAGGTGATACCCAACCAGTTTTCTGCGCGCAAAAAAATTTCTCGTTCTGTAGTTCTCGTACTAAAACTATTTACAAGTAACTGCTTATTCCAGATGCACATGCTTAATCTCCTATACTATCTATTAACAATTTTTCTTCTTTCTTGCCTGTAGACGCTATCCCTTAAATATTTTTGTCCATTAAATCCGAAATTTAAAGTGCAGTGCAGAAAATCCAGGAAAACGTTCAGAACACTGAAGATATTTGTTAGAATTTTAGATAACAGTTAAAATTTGTTGATAGATTTTTTATTACTTATTGCTTTACTCCGCGATCCCCAGCAATAGCTCCGGCAATAAAAAAAATAAATTTTTTTAAAAATAGTGTGCCACGTCTGAAAATTATTTTTTAAAATAAAATGATGCCCCCAATTTATGTGCCACACAAATTTAGACCACAAAATAGAAGTCTCTTGCCGCTGGAGGGAGCGAAAGTTTGTTAATCTATTGCTGAATAATTGCTGGTCCTCCTGCTCCGTGACGTAAGCAGGAAAATGTGTGCCGTTTGTTTTTTTAAAAAGTACACAGCATTTTCTTTTTGTGCCACGCATCCCTCATCATGTGCCACATTTTATTTTTAAGCAGTATGCAAAAAACATCTTTTTACGGCTTTTTTTGCTTTTAAAATTTATTTTTCTATTGCTGAGCCTACCAGACTGTAAAAAGTAACGGAGAAGGCGCATTGTAAGTATTTTTAGTTGCCTACAAGCAAATACTTTGTGTGCCACTCGATAAAAAGCTTCTAAAGATTGTTTCATGTACACTGTTTCAATTGGTCTGCTTAAGATTGTCGCCTGGGGTCGTGATTAGTTACTAGGCAACTAAAAATACTTACAATGCGCCTTCTCCGTTACTTTTTACAGTCTGGTAGGCTCAGCAATAGAAAAATAAATTTTAAAAGCAAAAAAAGCCGTAAAAAGATGTTTTTTGCATACTGCTTAAAAATAAAATGTGGCACATGATGAGGGATGCGTGGCACAAAAAGAAAATGCTGTGTACTTTTTAAAAAACAAACGGCACACATTTTCCTGCTTACGTCACGGAGCAGGAGGACCAGCAATTATTCAGCAATAGATTAACAAACTTTCGCTCCCTCCAGCGGCAAGAGACTTCTATTTTGTGGTCTAAATTTGTGTGGCACATAAATTGGGGGCATCATTTTATTTTAAAAAATAATTTTCAGACGTGGCACACTATTTTAAAAAAAATTTATTTTTTTTATTGCCGGAGCTATTGCTGGGGATCGCAGAGTTATAGCTTTCACTTTAGATTAGATCGACAATTATTTCGGAGCAAATAGTAATATTCCACCTTTTTGTGATTCATTCCCGGGTTTTCTCACACCAAAAGCCGCTTTCTACAATATTTAACAATTAGTAGTCGCCTAACGGTTTTACTGATTAATTTTTTGTTTAACCCAATAAATCTCTATTTAAAAGCAAAATACACATATAATTCCTTTAGTATAGTGCTCGATTTCAGTAGCTTCTATGATCAAAATTTTATGCAGCTTGGCTCTTGGTCAATTTTCGAGGAATTCTCGTTAAATAAATATTTATGGGGTTAAAGTTGCTCTTGTACGACCACAAGGAAATACCTACAAACAGGCCAAAACTTACAATTCCAACTCTGAGATTAGGAGAGTAAATTAACACTTTTTGTCCAGAGCACAAGAATGGAGTCCTGGATAACTCTATTTATAAATTTATTAATTTACATGGAGCAACAGGAGTTTCTACCAAATTGCCCTGCACGACCTCAAGAGACAGACTCACAGAAGATGGCTTCTTTCAGATCGTAAACAAGCTTACAAAAACAAGTGTTGCATGGATTACGAGCTATATTAGTTTAATGGTGCAATATTGTAATTCCTTTTGTTACACTTTTGCCCCGGCTTTGTACAGATTATTGTTGGAAAAACAATAACTAGGATTGAATTATTGTGTACGACCATAAGCATGAAGCTATTGTACTTTAGTGACATAATATTTATGCCTTACTTTTATGTACAGTTTTCACGGAAAGAAATAAAATAGTTTTCAATTTACAAAAATCGTGCAGTCGGTTTAAAATTACAAGAGAAAAAAATTACTGAAACATATCGATTTCGATTTACATCTGGAATGCTTAATATAGGGGTAGATAAAAAATTGTTCTGTGCTCAAAATTTTTGATTGTTTCAATAACGAGGCTGATGAATTGTCGTGCAGTAGAGAGTTGTTTTTCATACCAGGCAGGCCAATATCAAAGCAAGCAGCGACGACTTCCGTTCAGTTAACGAAGCGGCCATCTTTCAAATCTGAGAGGATCTGTAGCCCTGATGTTTCCTTGGCTGTGACGCTGCTGACTGTTGCTGCAGCTGCGGCCTTTGCTGATACGCCTGCGGCTGCTGCTGCCCTTGGCGATCGAACTCAGCCGCCTCTCGGAGTGGCTGGCGCATCAGCGAGAGCGGATCCAACGCGTATCCTGGAGGTGGCGACCTCTGTGGAGGCGGCGTTTCCACTGGCGGCCGTTGCCAGCTCGGCAAGTGCGGTGAGTCTCCATGCGGACGTCCGGGTCTGAGCACCTGCTTGCCAGATTCACTGACGACTGCATTGACTCGAAAGTCCTGTCCGCTGGCTGAGGCGGGCATCGGCTGTCGTGTCGCTCCGCCCTTAAAGCCGGAATGGTAGCTGCGCGAGGACTGCACCCCGCCGACTGCGCCCGCTGGTGGTGCATCTGTGAAGCCTACTGAGAAATTCTCCGCTGCTGGAGCGACAAATCCAGCTGGTCTTGAGCGATCGGCTGGTCCAGGGGCCTCTTCAAATAAAGTAGGAGGACCAGGTTTGGTGTAGTTTGCTGTTCCTTGACCATCGTTTCTAACATAAGAATTCTTCACTGGGTATTCCTCCCTTTTTGAGACACCGTATTGAGAGGAGTGACCCGGTCTACTCTGATCTGCTGATGAATTGGAAAGCCCACGCACTGCGTGATCGGCTGCAGTTCGAGGAGCATAATGATCAGACCGACCAAACTTTGAGTGCTCCATTTGATGGGGCGCATTTTGTTGCGCTGATAATCCATATCTAGTTTGGTCGGGTCGGGGTGCAGGCTGGTGCTGGCCAGTGACACCGCGTCGCGTGTTTCCAGCCGGTAATGGAGCACCAGATTGAGTAGACGCCCTCTGCTTGTCACTTTCAGCTAAAGTTCCCTTAAGAGAAGTAGGCTTATGAGTTTCATCTGCACTGGGCTGCATCGGAGCTCTGCGATCGGGGAGCAGGTTTGATGACTGTTGCTGTGTTGGAGCTCTGCCAGTGGAGATAATCGCCACAGTCGGTTGCTGCGTAGGCCTTGCCTCAGCCTCATCGCCAAGAAAGCCAAGATTGTAAAAGGCGCCCTCTCGATAGGACGGCATGGGCTGAAGTCGAGACGACGACATCTGCGGCGGCTGCAGTCGCAGTTGTTGATTTACGGGCACTTGCGGTTGCTGCTGCGGCTGCAGGCTTTGGCTTTGTTGCTGCAGTTGATTTTGCTGCTGCTTTTGCGGTTGCTCTCGCGAAGGAAGAGGCAAAGGTGGAGGGCGCGGTGGGCCAGAAAAATTCGACGCCCTCTGAGGCTGACTGGGCAGCTGCTGATACCGACTAGACGGTTGAATGCCGAGCTGAGCGAATCGTTCAGCCTTGGCCGCGTCCAGGCGAGTCTTCACCCGATGAAAATGAACGCCAAATACAATCAGTAACGCCGCGCCAATGATCAGCAGGGCGACGCCAATGTACGTCAGTGCGAGGATGCCCGCCGGCTTTGCCGTCTGAGAGCCGCCACTCGAGCCAACGGTGCTGCTGTCAGCGGAGACGCCGGCGAACACGAACACAATGCCGAGAATCAGGCAGGCCAGGCTGGCGCCGAACTCAATCCAGCAGAGTCGCGTCTCTTCTACGCAGATTGGCTCGTGCGTTCTCTCCCGGGCTTCGCGCTGCTGCTGCTGCTGCAGTCTGCCGTGCATCCCGAGGTTGGGATTCATGGGAAGGGGTTGGAGCTGCGGGAGCGAGTTTTTAAGTCTGTACGGCGAGGGCTGATGCTGGCTACGCTGTCGGATGACCGAGGGCAGGGGGGGGGAAGTTTCTTTGCCCGCCGCGCACTGCTGGAATGCCGGGCCGAATGGGGTAGAAAAGGATGAGGACGGCGTTCAGAAGCTCGTATTTTCTTCCCCTTCTGAACTGGCAGCTGCGAATTGAGGAATCCGATGTAAGAAATGATGGACGGAGTCGATAAGGAGACAGTTATCTGCACTGGTATTGCCTGGCGTGGCCCCAGCCTGTTCAGTCTGGCTCAAGCTTTGTACGCAAGTGCCAGAGCCACCCCTCACCCTTCTTCTCCGTTCTATTCAGGACTGGCAATGCAGATAGGCAGGACTGCTTTGGGTGTGAGGAGGAGAGAGCGGTGAGCTGGAGGGTGGGAGCAAAGCTTTTTAACGGCTACAAGCCTTCCCTGTGCGAAACAAACCAGTCCTGTGCAATTCATTTGAGTCTCAAATTGTTGACCGTGCGTACATGTACTCGACGCGTTTCTCTCGCCGCCCATTGTACGCGGCGGCATTGACTGAACAGAAGCTGTCTCTCTTCCTGTCATAACAACCAACCAAGCGGCCTTTGCTAGCTGCCAAATGAGAATCAAGCAGAAAGGACTGAATAAAAAACACATTCGACTCAAGACTCAAGCGAATGTTACGGTCCAGTATCTACAGTGAGGCTATTGCAAAATTATGTCCCAGCAACCCCCATTATAAGGGCCGAAAAATGCTTAATAATAAAAGAAATTTTAACTCGTAATGGAAATAAGTAGGGCGATAAGCTAGCTCAGTCTTAACCCGAATTTGTACAATACGACTCGTACAACTGGCCAGGTACATTATTATGCTTGCAGTTGGTCCTTAGATTTAAATTGGCAAACCTTCACATGGAGATCCTCAAGTTGTGACAAATGACAATAGCTTAGTAAAATAATGCATATTATACCTTAATAGTCTAGGTTCATTAAAAAAGGCTTTAAGAATAGAAATTGAATGCTTTTCTTCGCGAAGGCAGCTGTGAGCCCTTATTAGTAGAAGCTTACGTCATAAGACACTCAACATATGGGGCTATTATCGCAATAAGCACAAGATAATGGATAGTTAGTCGCAAGTGAGACTTTAGGATAATGGAGGATAGGATTAGGATTATGATTTGTCTGGGTACGAGCTAGGTCGTGAGGATTAGGACTCACGACTCGTGAGTCGGCCCATTCCAGAACCATAAAGACAATTAACCATTATTTGCACCCGTCTTGTTGGTCTACGTAGGTCATCCCTCCAACCTACCTTGACTTCCACCCCCTTGTGTGCGACTACGCAGTCTAAATCATTTCTAATCTTGAAATATGTACTTCTTCGTGCGTGTCTTCTTTGACGCCTCATTGGTTAATCCCTGTTTATGTAGACGCACAAGTCTAGCTCAAATTCATTTTCGGTTATTGTTTTTTTAAATAGACGACACGAACTAGATATAGCGTGTTATTGGTTGTTTGTGTGAGTTGATCTTAGCTAAAGTATTAGACTTCGCTTTCGTTTAGTTAGCAACATTTTGGTAGCAAGAGCGTGGTTATGTCTGATCAAGAATCTTCAGCTGACCAGCAGACTGGATACCCAGATAAAGAAGTAAAAGAACTTGGCATCGAAGATAAATATCAACTGGAAATCAAGCAGATGCGACGAGTAAAAGTGAAGAGAGAGTCGGCAGCAACGAGAACGCGCAACAGGCTTGTGGTACCACCTTCGCACACGACGACGGGGTGGAAAAAATCGATGAATTTATCGAGGAGCTCCAGGAGGAGTTTAGTTTGCAACAATTATAAAGCTGAATGCTCCGCACATTTATGTCATGAAGGACTTTTTCTGAAGCAATGATTATTTATGATAGCTTATTTAAGCTTTGAAGGTACAGAATTGTGTATTCGAGTGACTAAACTACTAAAGACGAGCTTTGAGGAGCTCGATTTTTTAAGAAATACTGAACTAATGCTACAGTGTCCTCGATGTAAACAACCGGAAACGCAACACAACATCCTGCAAACGTAATGAAGCTTTAACGCCAGATTTAAGCTTAAATAATATACATAGACACTGCTGCTCAGATGAAATTAGCATCCCAAAGAATTCTGGGATGTCTAGAAATTCCCAGTTAAATGCTCCAATCCCGACTCGAAAACTTACTTTCATCTTATAAGTGAAAAAGCGACTAGAAAGAACATTATTATGGTAAATGTAATGGAAAAGGATAAATAAAAAGATAGATAGATATATAGATAGATAGATATACATATAGATAGATCAATAGATAGATAGATAGATAGATAGATAGATAGATAAATAGATAGATAGATAGATAGATAGATAGATAGGTAGATAGATAGATAGATAGATAGATAGATAGATAGATAGATAGGTAGATAGGTAGATAGATAGATAGATAGATAGATAGGTAGATAGGTATAGATATGCTGAATGCATCTGATTTAGGCTTAATTTAGCTACGCCCCGTTTGCTAGACACCGCCAAATTCCGTCTAGACCCCAATCCGAGCAGCAGCGCGAGCTCAGAGCTCAAAGCTTGAACTGGCAGAAACGGCTACTCGGAGTCTTCGGTCAGGCGACGCATTCCGTCAATGTGCAGCATCGCATCGCTGTAGGTCCTCGGCACCACCTGCGGCACGTCCGCCGCTGCTGCCTGGCTGAGACCGTCCACGGTGGCGGCCGGGGCGAACACGAAGTAGAAATCGTTGGTGGTGGTCCGCTGCCCGCTGTCCGGCTGCAGCACCTCGGCGTGGACGCGGACGACGCAGCGGCGCTGCAGCGAGCACGTGACCTGGGCGGACAGGAACAGCAGGGAGCCGAGCTCCACAGGGGCGCGGAAGGACACGTCCTTGACCTCGAGCAGCGCCGGCTGCACGCGGCAATGGGCGAAGGCGCAAATCCAGGCGGTCTCCAGAGCTTTGCGCATGAGGAAGCCGCCGAACACTTTGCAATAGACGTTCATCTGCTCCGGGTGGCACAGGTGCGCCGTCTTCAGCATCGTGTCGCGCAGCCAGACGCTGCCAGCTGGAAGGCGCCGGCGGCTGAAGGTAAACGACCTGGGAAGAACGGGAGATAATCAGTTTTCACACTTAAGGATGAGCGAGCATGGCGGGCAAGGCAGCCGGCCAGCTCACTTGGTATCGATGGTGTCCAGAAACATCCGGTGGATTCCGGCGATCTCCTCGTTGCGCGGCACCACGCTCAGCACGGACTGGGAGGCCTGGCGCAGCCGGTAGGCCTTGGCCCGCTCGCCGCGTTGGAAAATTGCGCGGTCCGCCTCCGACTCCAGCAGCAGGGGGTTCAGCTTGGCGGCTCTGCGGGGTTCAAGGCGGGACTGAAAGCAGATTGCTAGCCGGGGTATTCAGACACTGAGGCTCTGCTAGCCGGGGTATTCAGACACTGAGGCTCTGCTAGCCGGGGTATTCAGACACTGAGGCTCTGCTAGCCGGGGTATTCAGACACTGAGGCTCTGCTAGCCGGGGTATTCAGACACTGAGGCTCTGCTAGCCGGGGTATTCAGACACTGAGGTTCTGCTAGCTGGGGTATTCAGACACTGAGGCTCTGCTAGCCGGGGTATTCAGGTACAATTTAAGTGAAAGTTCGCAGAGTCGAGCACGAACTTGTTCTCCAACGGGTGCCTGGCCGCATTCACAAAAGTGGCGTCAAGCACGGGCGTCCAGTCCGCGGATTCGCCCTCGTCGCCGACAGCCTGCTCAATCTTCATTGTCACCTCGATGGAGCTGCTGCCAACCCAGGAGACGAAGCCGCTGAGCCGGAGGTCCCGATTAGCCGGAATGATCGGAGCGTGGACGCCTGCGAGTTTGAGAAGGCAGGCTTTAGTCCGGTGGCCATAGAAGTTAAGCCGTTAGAACCCGGGTGGCAACTCACACACTCCGTCAACAAAGGCCGTCACTATGGTGATGGGCGCCCGCTCGGCCCAGTGGGGCTGCCAGGCGTGCCGATAGCTGATGAGGACGCCCAGGATGTCCAAGTCCTCCAGCAGGCGGCCAATGCGAATGCCATTGTGCGTGTTCACGTACTTGACTGACAGGCCGGCCTGGGTGCGCAGGCTCAGCGTGGCCTCCTGGTAGCTGGCCGACATCGGCTTGGCCAACAGCTGCGAGCCCAGCGCGCTGTGCCGCTCCAGAGCGTCGTTGAGGGCGGCGCAGTCGCGCCTGAAAGCGGCAAACTCTTGCTGAGGTATCAGCCAGCAGCAGTTCAAGTGGCGCAACGCTTCACTTCACTTACACTTCGAATGGGGTGCCAGAAGAGCCGGCAATTGTCATGAGCTGTTCGCGCACTAAAAATGCAACAGAAAATGTTGGTCCAACCAAATGGCTAAGATATTTCATTAATAATAAATACTAACAATACCCTTGCTGAGCGGTATGCATCGCTCCAGTGTATTGATGCTAGATGCTTGTCTTCTGGAGCTGGCTATAACAATTCTTCCCCTGTGCAGAACTGAAGCCAAAACTTTTATGGGACTGGACATTTTTTGCAAATTTTCTGAAAGTACGAAGTTAAAAATTAAAATAATAATAGCATTGGGGTAAACTGCAACCATCCTATGTAAACAATATAAAAAGGGGCTCCTTGTCAATGCTTTCTGCATCATTTTGTTTGTTTTAACTCTGTGATGCACTGCTGCATGAGTATTTAAAAACTCATAAATGGCCTTGCTTTTTTCAATGCAAAAAAATCTTCTTTCATACCACTTTTTTATGTTGTATCAAGCAAGGGCTATTTTAGGCCATATGCTACAAACAATGATAAAATCAAATGAACCAGAAAAGCATAATGTGAATTTTTATTCAAAGATTTTGCCAATACAATGGATTGTAGATCAAAATTTCTTACAAAAAATACTAGAAAGCAAAAAATGCCATGGCATAGTGCATAGTACAAAGTAGCAAATTCATTGACTACCATTTTGTTAACTAGGAATGTTTAGGTGCATAGATACTACTTGTATTGTAGATCAATTTTGTCATTTTCAAATTATAATGTAAACAAAACTGGCCACTTTCTTGATTAGAAGTTAAGCAAATTATACTTCATGAAAGGCATGAGTCTATGGCTGCTTTTTAACTATATTTAAATAGCAAAATTAAATATAGTTAAAAGTGAATTTTTTTCTAACTGAAGATATTCTGCTATAGCGTTTTATTCATAGTTAGTAAATTATAGACATACTACTTTTGAAGTGCTTGTGAACTTTAAAATATAGCATATATATCAAAACAAAAGCATCTAAAATTTGATATGAAAAATTGTGCAATAGATCATATTATCATATCAGCCAAAAGGTAATAAGCCAATCTGATTAGTAACCAAAGTGACTGTAGCAGAAGTAATTGTAGCCAAATTGATATATAACCAACAAAGAGATAATAAGCTTTTGTACTATATATATGTACCAGTGGTTTTTCTCTCTCTCTACTTTTCCTAATCTCCTGGTAGCGATCTGCAGTGCTGAGCAGTAAGCAATGATTTTGTCCAAAAGGCGTTTCCATGGATCAGAGGGTCATGGCTTTTGATCCCTAGATTTCTAAACTTCAGGCCCTAATTACCTATCTTTAGTCCCTAACTTCAGTCCCTAGTATTTCATGTACTGGCACTTGGCCCCAATAGCACTATGGCTCACTTGGCACTCTGGCCCAATAGCACTCTAGCTCAAATAGCACTCCGGCTCTGAGGCCATTAAATGACTAAGTCCTCCCTTTAAGAATCTTTTCAATGAACGATTTACTCACAAAGATGGTTCAAAGATCACTTTATAAGCCTTATACTCCAAAACAAGTTTATTTTTCGCTCTTAGGATTTGCCTCCTTTTATACAAAAAATTAGTTAATATTTGTTTTAATACTACATATAAAAATATTACAAAATTTTATTTTCCCGCATTTAAACAAAAAAGTAATTTTTATTATTCGCACATTAGAACAAAATAGGCGGCAATTCAAAATTAGAAGAATTAACATTTTTATTTATTTTTCTAGGGCCCATTCCATATAGAAATCATACAAAAAGACAGCTGTGGATATTATATTTTCATCATTATTGTAATTGTTGCAAAAATTATTAAAAATATTTTTCTTAGCAATCATGCTAGAATATCCATTGATGAATAAAAAAGTAAACCAAAAAAATTTGCAAAACATATTGCAGCACCTTTCTACTTTCTTACACTAGGCTTAGGAGTTAATAATATAATAATTATAAAATAAGAAAGTATTTTTTAGTAAAAAATATATTGCCAGTGCATCCATGAGCAGTATTTGATATTGCTATGGTACTAATATGACAATAATTTAGTATTAGCTAGCTGGTCATGAAATACATGGGGCCTTAGTATAAAATATTACAAAGTTCATAAATTATAAATGACATTGTTCAATTAGACTTAATAGACAGATTTGATACTAGATTCAAACCAGCCAAGTAATATAAAAAACAACAAAAATTAGGACATCAATGAATAAAATACACTACATAGCCTGCCTAAAGTAAAGGTAAAGATCTGTACAACACACAGCCTACACCTTTATGACTTTAGCTATTTGAAATAATTATTTAGCTGTTTTTTTAAGTATTATATTATTTCAGAGTCTCTACGTCAACCAAACAAAAGGAATACTAAGATTAAGAAGAGTGACGAAAAGTTCGGCACTATTAACTTTAATAACAGTTTTACTTTATTCACAAGTCAATAAGATACCCAAGTCCTAACTGTGATTTGTGATTGCTTGAATTATTAGAATAGTGCTAGTGGTTCGGATTTGTATTTATTTCGAAAATATTTTTCAAACTAGACGCAAATTTAATTCCAAAGGTTTCGAAAATAAGTTTTAGACTGCAAGAATTTTCTAAAGTAGAGTAAACAGTTTCAAAATCGTGGTTGTCGAACAATATTGTTATTTGCGTTCTTAGAAAATAATATTTTTAAAATTGTGGGCTTATTTAAAAAGAGCCAAAAAAGTTGTTTAGCTGAACAAAAATCAATTTGATAAACACAAAGAAAGCCACCTGTTATAATTCCTTGCAATATGTATAAACGCTCTAAGAGTTGTTTCGATTGCATCTGACTTATTAAATTGTTGACGCCAAGACTCAAAACGTGTACCGACAGAAGCAGTAATATATGCACGATTTATAAAAAAATCGCAAGAGATTTTTATAATTATCGAAAATGCTCTAATTAATTCTGATTTGAAATACGTTGATCGTAGCTTTATTTTACATTTTTATGAAATAATTTTAGCGTTATTACTTACAAAGTTACAATTTTTTATCTCATTTGTGTGCCTGTATATGTAACAATATTTTTGTAAAGCCTCAGGCTGAAAATATCCCTGCCTTAGAGACCAGCACAACTGCTCTACATGATGTAGCTACTAAAGCACGCCTAAAGAGTTGAAGCTTAAAAATTCTCCATATTATTGTTTTTGTTGTAGGACTTCTAGGCCTTATTCCTATTCAAATTAGCTAGCTTTGCTTTTAGGCTTTACAGCCAGGCCCCCTATTATAGGCCTATTGTGTTGTTGTCATGGTACACTGTTGCTAACTCGCTCTTGCCTTGGTGCACTGTCCATGTCATCTATCAATGTTTTGCCATGGTACACTATCCAGAGACCATAGTAGTAGCTACAGCCAGGAAGTTGGTAGAATCCCTGGAATTTTCCAGCACAAATCAGTAATTTGCCAGCGCAAGTCGCATACTTCACTGTACCGTGCACATGGTTTGGCACATGGTCTCACTGCACAGTCTAGTGCAATATTGCCAATATAAGTTGCAAATTTTGGTAAAAATCAAAGGGGTAAGATATAAGACGAGTAGTGTAAGTAAAAATTTGTAGGAGATTATAAGCAAACATGTAGCAAATAGGAAGATAAAGTGATTTGTGGGCACCATTTTTTGGTCCTTCTATTTTTTTTCTCAGTGAATGTGGCACACAACTAAAATTTTGATATGTTATTCTACGCACACACTGCACCTTCCTGACCATGGAATACTATTAGGTTGTAAAAAACTTTTTGTCATTATTTTGGAATATAGGCCCCCTAATCCTTCTATATTTTCCATTTTGAAATACAATCCTACTAAAGCAAAATATATATAGGTAGCTTGTTGGTTATAAATTCATATACTATTACTAGAGCCAAAATAGAAGGGAAACCAAACTGTTCCTTCAGCAGTTTTTCTTTGACTTAAAGGCTATGTACCCATCCTCCAATTTGCCAAAAGTCTTTGAGAACCAATTATTTTAGTTTAACTTAGAATCTCTACAATTGAATTAAGTGTAAACTGGGAAAATTCTTGAAATAATGACTCATTACATTAATTAGCTTGTATTTTTTTGTTTTAGATCATGATCTTTGTTATAACAAATTAGTATTCAAATGCATAGAAAGGACCATAAACAAAAAGTGTATGATATATTTTTTCTTACAATATACCTGCTATGTGACAAGGATTATATAGTTTGAATATGTGATAATTTTTAGCAAGAAGGCTTTAAATTCTCAGATAAATATACATTATATTTAGAAAATGGCAAGCAAGTCACTGCTTTTTCTTTTATTGCATATTAAATTCTAAAAGGATTACATGTAAGTTTTTAAATAACTTAGAAAGATTCTATTCCAAATGAATGCCAAGCTTGTCATAATCTAAGCTACTGTAATTTCCTATTATCTTATATAAAGGCCCAGTTATCTTTTTGTATCTATATTAAGCCATCCTCCAGATTATATATATGACCTAGACCAAAATTTTTGGGTATGCATTTGTAATTTTGCATATAATATATAGGTATATACTAGGAAATTTGGCATATACTTAGCAATTTAGCATAAAGCTGCATAAAAATATTAATGGCAAGTTTCTATGGGTACTGGTCTTTTTGTTGACATTTTGTTTGCTTAGAGTTAGAAGATTAATTTTTTTTATTTTACAGATTTTGTTTGGTAGTATTAGCAATGGTAATTGGAAACAAGTAATTATATTTATTTTTTATTAATTAATAAAATAACAGAATGGTGTAGTATACCTTAAATTGTAAACATTGATATTTCAAAATAAAGTTTAGGCATAGGCCTAATGGTGCAATTTTCAAAATAGACCTAGGTCTTCTTGGTCTATGTAAAAGTCACTTGAGAAATACCAACATAATATTTAATATTATGTAAATAAAAACTTTGCATTTGTTCAATTTAAATTCTAGTTTAATTCAATACTAGTGGCTACATAGCAAACAACTTCACTATGTCCCAAAAAACAAATACTATCTTCTCTCTTGCCCTGTCTCAACTTCAATTCAAGTGGCAGGCTGGGTATTGGTAGATGGGATGAGTGGGTAGTGGGGTGACTGGCCCAGATGATTTTTACTTCTCCTTCATTTCCTCCCTTTGTTATTTACTTTGTTAGTCATGTGATCATGTGGTTGAAAAATGTTAACACTGCTATTTTCCAAAGGAGATATCTGTTTTTTGGTACTTAGTGTATTTAATTTAACAAATTTGTTTATATAGTAGACAAATATGTAGGTAGCAAACAAAATGGCTAAAATTGGCATATTGTAAATAGTAAAGCACTAGGCAGGTAACAATATTCGATCAATTATTATTTGCACTAATGTGCATACATTTTTATGTACCATGATATTTAATTCTATTATATATATAGAGCATAGCATAGAAAGCCATTCCTTATTATGTTAGTTATATGATATTTAGTGACATTATTAATAGTAGTGTCAGGGATTTTATATTAATATTATAAATAGACAAATAGTTTGGTTAAAGGAAGAAAGTATATATAGGTTTTTGATAAGTAACTAGGAATAAAAAGAAAACAAGAATAAACAACTTATTTGAGAAGTAAGCTATTATTCATAACAGAATAATTTTTAAGTTTTTAAATTTTGGGAAATTTTTTTATAGGAATTATACATGTAAAGAATGAAACAATATGAAATAGTAATGGAATATTACATGTATATTTATATGCTCACATACATGCGCAACACCTGGCCGACCCAGCTGAACTGGCTGGGTGACAGGACTGCCAAGCACGTTGCAAAATTGCCAATGTAAGTTGCAAAATGGAGGGGGTACATTGCAAAATGTAGAAGAATTGGGAAGCTTTAGGTGAAATTGGTTTGAAGGACCTTCTTTTTTGGTCCTTTGAACTTTCTTCAACTTACTTCCACCTGAAGTAAGTCACAAATTTCTTTCAACTAAGCTGCATTGGCAAACCAATTTTTTTCAAGTCATGCACATGTGCAAGCAATGTCACACTTAGATTGAACAACATCACACTTTTTGTCAGAAACAATGTTGCACTGGCCGGGTAAGATTCAGGAGGTTGCGCATATATGTATGCTCATATATATGTATGTATATATAGAATAAAGTAATATTTTTGGTTATCCAGTTTCTACTTTTAATTATATAATCAAGATTTTCACAAAAAGAAAACATTGAAAATAGCAAAAAGTCTTCAAAACAAAGAACAGTCAAATATTAGTATGGGTAAGTACAATTGGATTGGATAAAGACAGATGCTGAATTGTCAATTTTAAAAAGCAATTCTATTCTATAAGGCAATACATGGCATAGCAAATAGTCTATTTGAAAGCTACTTGCAAGACTTTCTTTAGAGGTATATTTTTTACTTTCAAATTAGGCCTACCCATGCTAATTTTACAAAGATCCTATTTTGATATTTAGTATATTTTGAATTAGAGATTTAGAATAGGGATTAGCAACAGATAAGTCCAACCAATAAGACCTGAAACTTCTTTATAGAATAACATGATATTTGTATCAAAATGTCATTTTGTCAATCAAAGAAACTTATGATTTTACCATTTATAAAACAATATTACCATTAAACATACTTATGCAATTTTATGTTAACAAATTCTTATACACAAGGGTTTTGTTAAAGGGTAACAAATATTATTTTTTCATTAAAAAATCATAATAGCAATATAAAGTAATATATCACAAATTTTCGCAGGCAAGGTTTTTCCTTAAATGATATATTGGCATAATATGTATATATTAATTTTTTGCCTAAAATTTTGCTCCAGTTTTTCAATTTAAATAAGTATTTTATCTATTATCTTCAATTAACTCTAAACTCTAATTAATTAGATTATTATTTTTATCCTATAAAATTGAATTGAGTTTTGCCATTATTTGCTAAGGTTATGAAAGTAATTACAATATGTAAAGATGTTTAACATATTGAAGATTAATTTATTGTTGATTATTACTGCTACTACCATTAATTGTACTGCAATAAAATTGTTGTAGTCTAGTGGCTAGGGCGCCTGCATTTGGCTGGAAGGTTTTGCTTAAGGGCACAAAGGGGCACATAGCTTCTGTCCACCCAGCTGAGATTGGGTACCCGTTTGAGCTTGGGAAAATTTAGAATGGGTGTTGTGGCCCCTCCAGCTCATCAGGCTAAACAGCTATGCACAGCCCTCAGATGCACCGCACAACTAGCTGCGGCTGTGCCGTGGGCTGTACATCTGGTCAAAAGGTCGGGTGTCTGAATTTATATTTATTTATTGGTAAAATGTTAAAATAGTTCAAAGATAACTAACTGGTCAGTGTGTAATTAGTGAACAAAAAACAGAATAGTAACTGCCAGGCTACAAATGAATGGTGTACAATAAGATTCTACCTCTTGGCCTATTTCAGAGCTTTTAGAATCAACCAATATCAGCAATCACTAGTTAAGATAATAAAGCTAAACAGAGGCACTGCACAAGAAGCAGGCGTTCACACGCGCGCGCTTGTCTGCTTGCTTGAGCAATCAAAGGCAAAGCTGACAGGCGATTCCACCAAATTATTATGAAGATTGACCGCAGCCGCCTGCCTGGCCACTGCGGCTGCGAGGAGGCCGACTGCAAAGCCCTGGTTGACTGGCTGCGAACGGCGCCTGACGCGGAATTCCTAGCCAGAATTAAAGGCATCACCCACTGGGTCTGGGGCAAGTGCGAGCTCGGCCTCTGGGCCGACGTTCTCGACAGGTTCGATGCAATTTTAGAGTCGGCCTGCGAGCCGGCCTTCAAGGACAGCGCAGCTTCCCAAGCAGCTTCATCTTCAGGTGGTAGTGAAGCTGCGCCAGCCACAGTGACTTGGACCCTGGCCGTTGATTTGCCAGAAAATGGCAAGCTGGCATCAGCAGTCTGTTCAATCATGGACTTCACTTCCCTGCTGGTTGAGCACGCTGTCTACAGGTCCCTGTATGGGTCTTTTGATCGGCTGCTCACCCTGTTCCAGGTGATTCTTGCGCTAGATATGCATTGCAAGGTCTTGGGCACTCTAACTGCCCCTCTGCTCCTTCAGCGGGCGCGTCTCTAACTGTATCTCTGCTTCAGCGGGCGTCTCTAACTGTCTCTCTGCTTCTTCAGCGGGCGTCTCTAACTGTCTCTCTGCTTCTTCAGCGGGCGTCTCTAACTGTCTCTCTGCTTCTTCAGCGGGCGTGTCTTACTGTCTCTCTGCTTCTTCAGCAGGCGCGTCTCTTACTGTCTCTCTGCTTCTTCAGCAGGCGCGTCTCTAACTGCCCCCGATCCTTCAGTTAGCATGTATCTATAACTGCCCCCGATACTTTATCAAATAGGCGTCTCTAATTACACCTAATTCCAGTTCAAGTTTATTATATTTTGACCCTAACCTTCTTAACCTGCAGTCTCGCCGATACGATGTAACGCTTTCCGTCCTGGGCCTCCTGCTGTCCTTCGCCAAGTCCTCCACCCAGCTTGAGCAGCTGGACACGGCCGTGCGCAACCAGCTGTACACCGTGCTGTACTCCCTCAGCCGCTCCTGGTGCGGCCCGGCCAGCCCCTGGCGACTCGCTGACTGGGCCCAGGACGGCTTCTCGCACGCGCCGCCTCGCTGCCTGCAGGTGCCCTGCCGGACTGGCTCAGCCAGGGACGCCTTCGTCTGCGAGCTGCGCATGGAGCCGGGCGGCGCCACGCCTAGCGACCCCTGCGCTCACATGGAGCTGCTGCTGCGCACTGAGCCCAGACTGGCCGCGCCTGACCTCATGCAGGTGAGCTCTGACTGACTGACTGACTGACTGACTGACTGACTGACAGGGTGAGTGACTGACTGACTGACTGACTGACTGACTGACTGACTGACTGACTGACTGACTGACTGACTGACTGACTGACTGACTGACTGACTGACTGACTGACTGACTGACTGACTGACTGACTGACTGACTGACTGACAGGGTGAGTGACTGACTGACTAACTGACTGACTGACTGACTGACAAGGTGAGTGACTGACTGACTGACTGACTGACTGACTGACTGACTGACTGACAGGGTGACTGACTGACTGACTGACTGACTGACTGACAGACTGACAGGGTGAGTGAGTGAGTGAGTGACTGACGGACTCACTCACTCGACTGACTGACTCACTCACTCACTCACCCGCTGTGCCTCCGCTCCCCAGGACCGCTTCAACGTGTTCGCCAGACTGCGCCTCGTACACGCCTATTCGAACGGGCATTCCCGACGCCAGCTACTTCGCGTCCACCTGCTGGCCATCGCCGCCTTCGCCTACCTCAGCCTGGTGAAAACTCTGCCAGCCTGCGACGTTGAGGGACTGCTGAGCCTGCCGGACACGTCGGACGACTACATGAACCTGCACGCCGCCGTGCTGAAGACCGTCACCTCCTTGATCCAGATGGGCCAGGCCCAGCTAGTGGACACCCTCGGCCTGCGCCATCACCACGGCCTCCTGCCCAGCCTGCTTCGTCGGGCCGTCGCCAGCATCGTCAACAGCGGCGGCGCTTCTTCACCATCGGGCGAGTCGGCGCTGACCCCGGCCCGGCTGAAGCAGGCGACGGCCATCCTGAGCACGCTCTATCACATCACCTCGTCGCACGATCGAATGTCACCTTCGCCAAGCCTACTGGACCCGCTGCTGCAACTGGTGCAGTGGCAGGCAGCGCCGGACAACTGGCTGGGCCTGTGCATCCGCTCCGTCCGGGTGCTGGACTGCCTGTGCAACCTGGCCGCTAGCCAGGCCCGCCTGCCCGGCGCCCTGTTCTCCGCCCTGCTGGGCCGCCTGCAGGCCGAGCTGCAGCAGCAGCAGCAGCAGCAGCAACAGCAGCAATCTGGCAACAGCCTGCAAAAGATGGGCCTGTTAAAACGCCTGCTGCATTTGCTCAAACGCTTAGTGACCGAGCCTGACTTTGCCGATTCAGTTCGCCGAACTGTGGACTCCGGCCAGCTGCTCAGCCTTGTTCGCTGCCTGCTTGATTGCGCGCCCGCTCTGCGCTTCGCCGGTGCCGACCTGCTGGCCGCCTACATTCAGCACGAGCCGTCGTCTCTGTCAGCCATGCAGGAGAGCGGCATTACTGACCAGGTAGGTGTCATTCTAATGAGAGGATCAAAATCCTGAATCCCTGAACAAACAAAGACTGCTCAGAATACGAGGGCAACAGTTTTCTATCCACCCGCCCCGCCCGCGCTCAGGTGCTCGACTCGCTGAAACTCCCGCAAAACCGAGACCTGCTGCTCAACCTGCCGCCTATACTGGCCGCCCTGTCGTTGAACCAGCGCGGCGCCGACGCTGTCCTTCGGCGCGGCCTGCTCCAACAGCTGGTGTCGATATTCGCCGATCCGGCCTTCCTGCCGGCGCTGACCGCCAAGAAGTCGATGCAGCCGGCGGCCATGCTGGGCAGCCTGGTGTCCGAGGTGGTGCGCAACGATCAGCGGCTCAAGGAAGCCCTGGTTCAGGCCGTTCGCGACTGTCTTGCCCGCCTAGTCGAGGAAGCCAAGTCGGCGGCTGCGGCTGCTGCGGCTGCGGCTGCGGCTGCTTCTGCGGCTGCCACTGCCGCGGCCAGTTCGTTGGACGAGGCGGCCTCAAGCGGTGGCCCCACCGGTCAGGATGAAGACGTCGTCATGCGCGACGCCTCGTTCGCCTCATCGACGTCCACGGTGGTCATCGCAACTGTCGGAGCGTCGGGTTCCGCGTCGACAACCGCCGGATCGGCGACGGCGAATGCCTCGAGCGGCGGCGCTTCCAGCGACCCCGGCGCCGCGTCTAACCGGGCCAGCCGCCTGCTGGTGTTCGCCCAGTCCGCCGTCTACCGCACCCCCATTGAACGGGCCGACAGTCAGATCGCCGCCGGCTCCGTTGATTCGTCGGCCTCGCGCGCTTTAGTCGACGCCGGCGTCCTGCCGCTGCTGATGGAGCTGGTCGGGCAGCTGCGGCCAGCCGAGCCCGCCATTGGCCACGCCGCCACCTTCGTCCGCCTGCTAGTGATGGCCGACGCCGACCCGGAGCAGATGGTGTCCACCCTGCTCAGCCTCATCAACGACCAGCTGCCGTCGGTCTGCTGTCCCCGCGCCGCCGCCATCTGCAGCCTGCTGGAGCGGCTCGTCAGCATACGCGAGCTGAGGTCGTCCAGTCTGGCTAGATTTGCCGGCGCCCAGCCTCTGCTGAAGAAGCTGCTGTACCAGCTGTACAGAACGGCGGCTTGGCAGTGCGCGGAGGCGGCGCATCAGGTGCGGGCAGGCGCTGTTAAATCGGGTCGCTTTAGCGGCGCTGATAAAAATGCCTTTCAAACTTTCGAACCTAATCAGGAAACGCGAATAACAATTTTCAGATGGACGTGGACACGTGCGACACCCTGTCCCAGCTGGGTCTGGACGGCGTCTGCGAGCCGGCCTGCAAGAAGCCGAAGCAGGCGGCCCTGCTGGACGCGGAGCAGCTCGCCTGTCTTCAGGCCGTCAGCGCCAGCGTCCGTTCGATCTTTGCCGCCTTGTTCAAGCTGTGCACGGCCGGCGCCAGGTCGCTCTACACGGGTCCTCAGACGCCGTTATCGTTGGACAATTGCAAAACTATCGTGCTCACCTTCCAGGAGCTGTTCGCCATGGAAGGCGCCGAAAACAAGGATCCGAGGGTGAGTTTCCATTGACTGTTTCTGTTGTTTTGTAACCGTATATTTTTGTTGCTATGTGGCTTTGTTCATCAGGTTGTAGAATCGGCTATTTTTTTACTATCATTTCAAACGTCTTTGATAACACATAATTTATAGTAAAGGTCTTTGTTCATCATTCAATCAGTTTTTTTCTGAAAGTTATCCTTGTTCTTGCAGATCATGCGAGCCAAAAGTTTGAATTGTCTCTGCCCACCACCAGGTGACCTGCAGGGCCGCCAACGCCTTTCTCCAGCTATTCTGCGGCCTCCAGCCAGACCGTCTGCCGCCTGACATCGCCAACTTCCTAGTTTACGAAGGCCTCTCCACCGTGGCCGCCTTCATGTCGCTGCTGCCGCGCGCCCTGGAGCAGGGCTTCGCCGACGAGGCCCTAATCGAGGCCTGGCTGTCCTGGACCCAGCGATTCGCCGCCAACTACAAAACTGACGACGGCGGCCGCCTTGAGGACCGCCTGCTGCCCGCCCTGCTGCCGCTCTGGCGCCGCCTGCCAGCCAAGGAGCTGCTGACTGAAACCGGCGCCTGCAACCTGCTGTCCATCGTGCGCCAGCTGCTGGCCTGGTGGTCCGCCGAGCCCGACATGATCGAGCCGCTGGCCGACGGTCAGCAGCCGCCGCAACAGGCCGGCGGCTCCACTGGCCCCGGCGCCTCGTCCGCCGGTGTCGGTGCTTCGGCCAGCAGTGCCAGCGACAGTCGCAGCGTTCGCCGCCTGATGGAGATGGGCTTCTCGCGCCGCCTCTGCGTCGAGGTGCTTCGGGTGGCCACGAATTTCGAGGAGGCCGTTGACACTCTGGTTCGCCGTCAGGTTGAAGAGCAGCAGCAGCTCGGCGGCGATCTGCTAACGCCAGATGACGACGCCGGCGAGGATGCCGTCGCTGACGAAGACACTGACGATGGCGGAGGCGCAGCGGCGGCTTCAAGCGCTGCCAGCTTGAGCGCCGCTCAACAGCGCCGGGCCGACCTGAAAGCTGAGTTTCTGCAGCGCCTGTTTGGCCCCGGCTGCCTCGAAGTGTTTCGGCATTTCAAATCCGCGCCAATTCCGCATCATGTGGCCGGAGCTCTGGCAGCCGCCGGCGACTCGAAGCTCATCGACATGGCCTTCGAGGTGAGTTGTCTGAACTTCACCAGGGATCCCACTGCCTCATCTACGCAAAACCCTGAACCCCCACTGTCCCACACCTATACCACACCCGAACACACACCTATCCTATGACCGAACCCACACCTATCCCACACCCGAACCCACACCTATCCCACATCCGAACCCACACCTATCCCACATCCGAATCCACACCTATCCCACACCCGAACCCACACCTATCCCATACCCGAATCCACACCTATCCCACACCCGAATCCACACCTATCCCATACCCGAATCCACACCTATCCCATACCCGAACCCACACCTATCCCACACCCGAACCCACACCTATCCCATACCCGAATCCACCTATCCCATACCCGAACCCACACCTATCCCACACCCGAACCCACACCTATCCCATACCCGAATCCACACCTATCCCACACCCGAACCTACACCTATCCCATACCCGAACCCACACCTATCCCACATCCGAACCCACACCTATCCCATACCCGAACCCACACTATTCCACCCATTAAAAAAGCCTCTAACGCTAACCCGTCAATCGAACTCGCTGTTTTCTCTCTTCTAGGCCGCCCTGTCGGACTTCGCAGCCAGCTGCCGGGACCAGCCCCGCCTGTTGCAGCTGGTGCTGCTGCTGTGCCACCGGTGCAAGCTCACGTGCGCCCAGCAGGCTGTCAAGCACCGCCTGCTGCCGCTGTGCTACCAGGCCCTGATGCGGCCGCAGACCTCCGGCTCAGAAACAGCTGCCGCCTTCGACAGCCTCTGCCTTCTAGTTGACGCCCACGAACGTCTTGCCGTAGCCTGTCAGCTTCGCCGACGCGTCCTGGAACGCGCCGCCCGCCTGTCCTCCTGGGCCGCTCTGGACGAACGAATAGGCGTCTGGGAGCCGCTGGCCGCCGAGCCCAACGCCTCGCTGGACAGGGCCTGGCGCGAGGGCCGCCACCTGTACAGATTCCCCCAGCTGGTTGGCCGCCGGGTCGCCATGCTGACTCTGCCGGCTCAGTTCACTGAGAACTCCGGCCGGCCGCTGCTGCTCTGCCTGACCGAGTCTTCTGAGAATGCCAACGCCGCCGCTGCTGCTGGAAGCGACGACGCCGAAGCGATGCCGGAGCCGATGTCCGCCGCTGATAGAGACAGCCTGGCTAGGTTTGTTCATGAGAATGATCCCTTTACTCGTAAATTATCCCATAGCTAGAATCCCAGTTAAATCCCGCTAGTTCCCTGAACTTGCCAGCCGCTGCAACCCGCTCGCTATTCGGTTTCTAGGCAGTTGCTGTCCTCTATTCGGCCCGGCGCCAGCGCCTCCCGCTTGGAGGCGGTCCTCCAGCTGCTCATCCGCCTGGTTTGCGCCGACCCCGGCCTGGCTGCCGAGCTCTGCAGCTCAGCCGGCCTTCCAGACCGCCTGCTGGCTCTGGCCGGCCAGGGCGCCAGCGTCCAGCACCTCTGCTGCCTGGCTGTGCACGCCGTCTTTCAAGACGCCGACTCGATCGCCTTCGCCGCGGCCAGCCTGGTGCGGCATCACCTTCGATACGGGACGCCGAGTTCGCGCTTGCTAGGCGTGTCGGGCCGGTCTCCGGGGGCCAAGGACCTGCACTACCTGCTGGCGGTGCTCACGCCCGCCCTGTACAGAGCCTACGAGCCCACCTGCGATGCCGTGCGCCAGTACGCCTCACTCGCTATTGACAATGCCGCTCTGCGCGAGGGCGGCTCTCAGAGAATCGTCTATCAGGTTTGTGAATCGCCTCTTATCAATTTCTTTGAAAATCATTTCCAAATGTTGTCAAGGATTGCCGGGAATTTTAATCATAAAGTCGCTTAATTAGTGAATTTCCAAGAAACCAAATCGGCGCCTCTATCACCGCAGACGCAGGAGCGGAACCCCGCCCCTAAGGAGCGGAGCCCTCCGCCGTTGCGCGAATACCAGACCGGCCTGCTGTCGACGCTCTTAGACGCCGTCCTGCACGACCAGCCGGCCCCGGGCTTGGCCGCCGCTTTCCAACAGCAGTCGCCGCCCAGCAACCGGTCCGACACTAGCGACGAATCCGCGCCAGACGCCGCCGCTGGCAGCGACTTCGCCTCCGACGCCAAGCAGCAGACTGCTTGTCGAAAATTCGCTCTCACACTGCTTATTGACTTGGCTAGGTGAGTGCCGTGCAGAAAGGCGAGCTGCAGAGACAGGGGGATCACCTGCGTGGCTGCTCCTAGGGTATTCCGAAAATCAGCTCAAAAGGAGGGAGAGGGAATGGCAGAGAGAGAGGGGTTGTCAGGGATGGCAGAGTGAGAGGGGGGTCAGGGATGGCAGAGTGAGAGGGGGGTCAGGGATGGCAGAGTGAGAGGGGGGTCAGGGATGGCAGAGTGAGAGGGGGGTCAGGGATGGCAGAGTGAGAGGGGGGTCAGGGATGGCAGAGTGAGAGGGGGGTCAGGGATGGCAGAGTGAGAGGGGTTGTCAGGGATGGCAGAGTGAGAGGGGGGTCAGGGATGGCAGACTGAGAGGGGGGTCAGGGATGGCAGACTGAGAGGGGGGTCAGGGATGGCAGACTGAGAGGGGGGTCAGGGATGGCAGACTGAGAGGGGGGTCAGGGATAGCAAAGTGAGAGGGGGTCAGGGATGGCAGAGTGAGAGGGGGGTCAGGGATGGCAGAGTGGGAGGGAGCGTCAGGGATGGCAGAGTGGGAGAGGGGGTCAGGGACCGCAGAGGTGTCAAATTTCCCAACATAAACTATCCAGTTCATTGGAAAGCGTAATGAAAATTTTCAATTCGATTCGCTGCCGCCTCTCCCACCCAGGTGCTACGCCGTGGTGGCCAGCCACCTGCTCAGCCCGCCCTGGCTGTACCGCATCGTGGACAGATTCGCCGTGCAGAATCGCTGCGACTCAGCCGAGCACGGGCTGAGCTTCAGCCTGCTAGTGGAGGCTGTCAACGCCTGTTCAAACGACGCCGACATTATCAACGGCCTGGTGTCGGAGCTGCGGTCCGCTCTGCACCGGGCTGTCCATCTGGCCGACCCGGACGCCCGGTGCACCGCCCTGTTCAGCCTTGTCAATCTCGTGCAGCTGCTGGCCGCCTCCATCGCTCGGACTGGCCAGCGGCGCGGCCTCCTGGCCGACTTGGTTCGCCTGCCGCTGGCTATTGACAGCGGCGTCAAGGCCGGCCGCGAGCTTCTCTGCCACCTGTTGAACGCCCTGCAGCTGCTGTGCGACCTGTGCCAGGAGGACGCCAGACGGAAGGACCCGCTCGGCTATCACGCGTTTGACGGCTACCACGAGCTGCTGCTGGGCGACCCGGCCCTGGCCAACCACCTGCTGCTGCGCTACTCGGACGGCGGGCACCCGGGCGTGGCCAACCTGTTCGGCCTGCTCAATGAGCGCCGGACCTTCGGCCAGGCCCGAACTGGCGGCTTCATTTCCGAGCACCATCTTGGAGGAGGTGGCGGCGGCGGCGGTGGTGGAGCTTCTGGCGCTATCGCCGCTCTGTCGCACAACGGCAACCGGCATATGGTTGCCCTTGGCAACGAAGAGGACGAGGAGGATGACGACGATGAAGAGGACGACGAAGATGAGGATGAGGAAGCGGCCGGCGCGAACGCCGCCCGACAGCCGCAGGAGGCCGCCGACCAGGACGCTCGTCCAGATGCACCCGCTGCTAATCCTCTGGCCGCCTCGACGGAGCGTCAGCCAGCCGCTGCTTCCTCGACGCTTCCTCCACCACCGACGCTCGAGCCGCCTCCGTCTGCCGGACCTGACCGGGTCGCCGCGGCCCAGGAAGCGGCTGCCGACTTCGACAACGCACTGCAGTCGCTGACCGACCGGCCTAACGTCCTGGAACCCGCCGCCAATTCCGACCTAGCCGCCGCTGCTCAGGGCGATGCCGCCGCTTCCGGTGACAACGACGCCCAAGCTGAGGACGACGACAACCTGATGATGGAGGACGACGAAGACGAGGACGATGACGAAGAAGAAGACGAAGAAGAGGAGGAGCACGAGGAGGACGAGGAAGACGAGGAGGAGGAGGAAGAGGAGGAGATGATGGATGCCGAGGGTGGCGCTGAGCTGTCGGTGCCGGAGAGCGAAGACGATACCGACGAAGACGAGCGACTCGGCGATTTAGTCCGGATGCAGCTGGGCGACGTAAACGATCATCATCTAGACGACCTGAGCAGCGACCTGGAAGCCGTGTTCCAGCTGGCGGGCCATCTGGACGTCCGCAACCGGCTGCCTGGCATGCGAGCCAACTACCCTCAGATGCGAAACTACCGCGGCCAGATGCTCGCCCCCTACGGCACCTTCCGCAGTCGCCACGCCGGGCATCATCGACTAGGACGCCTTGGAGGCGGCGGCGGCGGCGGTGCCGGCAATCACGGCAACTCCTCCGCGACTCCCCAGACGTCGCCGTACAATCTGCTTGGCACGGCATTCGCCGACGGAGTTGACCAGCTGAGCCAGGCTGCCAGATGGAGCGGCGCCCTGCAGCATCCGTTGCTGCTGGCCAGCTCAGACTCCAGCGGTGGCGGCGGCAGCAGCGGCGGGCAGCACACGCCGGAGCAGGAGAGCACGATCTTTCACTACGTGAGTCCGGACAGGCCGCCCCTGGTGCGCAGCAACGCCATTCGGCAGGGCTCGCACGAGGCCCTGGCCAGCATGGAGCGGCTCACTGCCGAGTCGGGCGGCGACTATCCGGTGCACCAGCTGATGCGCGAGCTGGCCGGCCAGCAGCAGGAGCCGGACCTGCTGACCCGCTGGGCCGAGCTGGTTCGCCTGCTGTCCGGCCGGGAGCTGGCCGACCTGCTCTGTCTGGCCAGGCTCGAGGTTGCCGAGGCGCTGGAGGCCGAGCGTCGAACCGAGCTGGAGTCGCGTCGGGCCGAGCTGGTCAAGCAGCAGGCGGCCAAACAGCAGCAGCAGCAGCGCGCGAGAGAGATCGAAGCCGCTTCAGCCGCCGCCGAGGCCTCCTCGGCTAGTTCAACGGCTCAGCAGGACGAAGAACAGCTGCAGCAGCAGGAGGCGACCTCTGCCGAAGATGAAGAGTTCGTCGCCCCAGCTGCAGAGCCGCCCGAACCTGCTGAGGCGGCTGCGCCCCCAAACCAGCCTGAATCGCAGCCGCCTCCGCTTGTTCCCATCGTTGCTGAACCGCCTCCGCCACCGCCGCCGCCTCAGCCAGCCGAGGATGAAGTCCCAGAAGAAGAAACAGCAGAAGAGAATGCCGCGGCGCCTCAGGAGCCTGTTCCCATGGAAACAGATGCCGACTCGTATTCGCAACGGCAGGAGCAGCGGCAAGAGCCGGAGCCGGAGCAGCAAGACGATGCCGCCGACGACGAAGAACTTGTCGGCGCTATCGCCGCCGCCGCTGTTGCCGCTGCCACCTCCGATGCCGCAGCTTCCGTTGCCGTTGTTGAAGGCGCTTCTAGTGCCGATCAATCGGAGCCTGCCGGCGCTGCCGCGGCCGCCCCCGCTGCCGCCGCCGTCTCTGGTCATTCAACTTCATCATCCGAGACCAACTACTTGTTTAACGACGTCGACCCGGCCTTTTTGGAGGCTCTGCCCGAGGAGCTTCGCCAGGAAATCATTTCCGAGCAGCTGCGACTTCGTCGCCTGCAGCAGCAAACCGGAGCTGCCGATCTCAATCCGGAATTTCTGGCCGCCCTGCCACCCAGCATCGCCGAGGAGGTGCTGCAGCAGGTGCGCTAGTGTTTTTTTAGTCTCAATAATTATTTACGTTACATATAGGTTATTGAAGCAGCAGCTCTCACGCCCCGCTATTTTTCCACGAAATCAGGTGAGCCGCGAGCAGGCCGGTCCCAGCAGCAGCTCGGCCGCTCAGCCAGACGAAGTCATCGATCCGAACGCCTTCTTGGCGACGCTGACGCCGGCCCTGCGGCGCGAGGTTCTGTCCGAGATGGACGACGCCACCATTGCCGCCCTGCCGGCCGACTTGGCCGCCGAGGCCAGAGCTCTCCGACGTCAGCAGCAGCAGCAACAACAGCAACAGCAACAGCAGCAGCAGCAGCAGCTCCATCATCATTACCAGTTGGATCACGACGATCTGCCGAGATTCCCGCCGCGTCGCGAGCGGGCCAACGCCACGGCGGCCAGCTACTACCGGGTGCTGTACAACCTGCCCGCCCGGCCCGCCCAGCCTCTTGGCATCGGCGGCAGCGGTGGCCCAATGCGCCGAACCATCGGTGGGTCCTCCGGCGGCGCCGGTGGCGGCGGCTCCAACAGCAGCGCCGGAGGCAAGCCGAAGCCTCTAGTCGACTGCGAGTCGCTCACCGTCTGCGTTGCCCTGCTGTGCTGCGACAGCGAGGTTGTTCGCCAAGGCTGCCGGATGCTGATGCACCGCCTGGCCGCCCATCCGCCCACCCGGCTGTGGCTGGCCAAAGCCCTCCTGGCCATCATCGCCTCGGCTGACACCAGCCAGCAGCAGCAGCAGCAGCTTCTTGACGCCCCGGCTGGCGCCACCGCCGGCGGCCTGAACTGCCTGCTGGACCTGCGATTCCGCGGCCAGTTCGGCCAGCCGCAGCGCGTCTTCGCCCTGCCCAGGCCGCCGCCCGGCGTCAAACTGCGCACCCCGCCGACCCTCTGCCTGCACCCGGACGCCTGCCCGGTTGTCCTGCGCGCCTGCCTGCTGTCCCTAACCGAGCTGGCCGAGACTGAGGACGCCGCCTTCCTCAGCCCCTACGGTCCGTCCGACTTGTCCGCATCGGCCGCCGCGCCAGCCGCCGCCGACCTTGGCGAATTCTGGCGGCTGCTCCGCACTCTGGACGGCACCAGCATCGGCGTGGCCGCGCCCGGCCCTGGTCCAACAGCCGCCGGCGGCTCTTCTTCGACATCTTCAACGTCGAACGCAGCGTGTGGCGATCACGCTGACGACCTGTTCCCCAGCGTGTTCCGCCTGCTCAGCCATTCGCTAATCTGTCGCCGGCCGGAACTGCTCGATCAGCTGCTCGAACTGCTGGTCATCTGTGACAGCATGGCTCGCGATCAGATGGCTCGCCTGTCTAGGCCGCCGCGGCCTCAGCAGCAGCAGCAATCGCAGGAGCAACAGCAACAGCAATCAGAGGCAACACACCCACAGCAGCAGCAGCAACAACAGCAACAGAGCCAACCGCAAAGTCAGCAAGGCGCCCAGCAGCAATCGCAGCAGCAGCAGCAGCCCCAGCAACAGCTGCCAGACCTCAGCCGGGTGCCAAACCTGGAGGCTCATCTGCGCCAACTAGTTGACGTCCTGGTTGGCAAGCTGCCAGTCACTGACCAGGGCCTGGAGAACGCCGGCAAACTTGTGCCGCACCTGTGCCGTTACGGCCGCCGCGTTGAAGACTGCCTGCTGGCCAGCCTCACTGACGGACTGCGCCACCTCGCCAGCCAACTGGAGAGGCGCCTCTCCCGACTAGCTGACGAGCTGCAGGACCACCTGGCCAAGGCTCAGCAGCAGCTGTCCGCCTCTGCCTCGGCCAGCTCCGCCTCCCTGCAGCAGCTCGAAACTTCAGCGTCAGCAGCCTCGGCTGGCAGCAGCACCGGCGCCAGCGTCGGCCGCGTCCTTCAGGATCGTTTCAGCGGCGCAAGCGTGGTCCTTCGCGCCGACAATCTGTCCGGCTACGCGCCGCCCCGCGACCTCGCCCTGCCCAGCCTGTCAGCCCTGGCCAACGACAGGCAGCTGCAGCGAAGGCTGCTCAAACTGCTCAACATGCTTGGCCAGCTGGACAGCCAGGGCGGCCGCTCCGCTGAGGTCGGCCAGGTGCTGGAGCCGCTGTGGACAAGGCTGAGCGAGTGCCTAAGCCTGCTGAACCAGTGCGAGGACCCGAACTCCGTGCTGGTGCTGCAGACCACCGTGGAGGCATTCTTTGTCGCCTCGGGCGGCTCCCGCGATCAGGCGGCGGCGCTGCGCCGTCTGGCCTCCGCCGGCGCCGAGGCCAACAACTCGGAGCAGCTGTCCCATCTGGACTACGAGATCAGCGCGCCCGACACTTCAGCTTCAGGCGGCGACGCGGCTACCGCCTCGTCAACAGCGGCGGCTCCGACTGCGGCCGCTGGTGCCACCGCCGCCACCGTTCCGAAGGAGCCGGCCGACAATCAGAAGGCCTTTCTACTGCGCTTTGCCACGCGTCACCGCGGCCTATTGAACCAGATCCTTCGTCAGCAGACCACGCCGCTAACGCGTGGCCCGTTCGCCTGGTTGGCCGAGCATCCCAGGCTGCTGGACTTTGACGTCAAGGTGCAATACTTCCGCAGTCAGCTGGACAGCGGCAGGCCGCGCAACACCGAGACGGTGGCGGTCAACAGGCAGCGCGTGTTTGAGGATTCCTTCGCTAAATTGCACCGGAAGTCGCGCAACGAATGGAAGCAGCACTTCCAGATTCACTTTCAGGTTCGTCTGCTAATTTTCTTGGCTTGTGAATCTGACAAAAGCTTATTTTGTTTCTTTATTGGATTATTCTGAGCTTCGCTACTATGAGTAGGCAGACAAAGCAAGACTGAAATTCCATTTTAATTATTCAACTGCAGGGCGAGGAAGGCCAGGACGCGGGCGGCCTGCTGCGCGAATGGTACGCAATACTCAGCCGGGAGATCTTCAACCCGAACTACGCCCTGTTCAAGGTGAACCCCGGCGATCAGGTCACCTACACCATCAACGCTGCCAGCCACATTAACAACAATCATCTGACCTATTTCAAGTTTGTTGGCCGTCTAATTGCCAAGGCTGTGTACGACAACAAGCTGCTGGAGTGCTACTTCACCAGGGCCTTCTACAAGCACATCCTCGGCCTGCCGGTTAACTGCAGCGATCTAGAGAGCGAGGACTACGACTTCTACAAGGGCCTGCGATTCCTGCTGGAGAACGATGTGGCTGCACTGGGCTACGAGCAGACCTTCTCCACCGAGGTGTCCGTCTTCGGCGTCACGGAGACCCGGGAACTCGTGCCCGACGGTCGCAACAAGGTGGTCACCGAGGAGAACAAGGCCGAGTACGTGGCCCGCGTGTGCCAAGAGCGAATGATCGGCTCCATCAGGCAGCAGCTGGCCGCCTTTCTCGAAGGCTTCTACGACATCATTCCTAAGCGGCTCATCAGCATATTCAACGAGCAGGAGCTCGAGCTGCTCATCTCCGGCCTGCCAACCATCGACATTGACGACCTGCGGGCCAACACTCTGTATGAAAAGTACACGGCTACTAGTCCTCAGGTGAGTAGCGGCGCTGGCTGGCTTGCATCCACTGGGTGTCAGTCAGTGATCAGCTGTGTGTCAGTCAGTGATCAGCTGTGTGTCAGTCAGTGATCAGCTGGGTGTCAGTCAGTGATCAGTTGGGTGTCAGTCAGTCAGTGATCAGCTGTGTGTCAGTCAGTGATCAGCTGGGTGTCAGTCAGTGATCAGTTGGGTGTCAGTCAGTCAGTGATGAGCTGGGTGTCAGTCAGTCAGTGATCAGCTGGGTGTCAGTCAGTCAGTGATCAGCTGGGTGTCAGTCAGTCAGTGATCAGCTGGGTGTCAGTCAGTCAGTGATCAGCTGGGTGTCAGTCAGTCAGTGATCAGCTGGGTGTCAGTCATCAATCAGCTGGGTGTCAGTCATGTATCAGCTCAGCTGGGTGTCAGTCAGTCAGTGATGAGCTGGGTGTCAGTCAGTCAGTGATCAGCTGGGTGTCAGTCAGTGATCAGTTGGGTGTCAGTCAGTCAGTGATGAGCTGGGTGTCAGTCAGTCAGTGATCAGCTGGGTGTCAGTCAGTGATCAGTTGGGTGTCAGTCAGTCAGTGATCAGCTGTGTGTCAGTCAGTGATCAGCTGGGTGTCAGTCAGTGATCAGTTGGGTGTCAGTCAGTCAGTGATCAGCTGGGTGTCAGTCAGTCAGTGATCAGCTGGGTGTCAGTCAGTCAGTGATCAGCTGGGTGTCAGTCAGTCAGTGATCAGCTGGGTGTCAGTCAGTCAGTGATCAGCTGGGTGTCAGTCATCAATCAGCTGGGTGTCAGTCATCTATCAGCTGGGTGTCAGTCATCTATCAGCTTGGTATCAGTCATCTATCAGCTGGGTGTCAGTCATCAATCAGCTAGGTGTCAGTCAGGGATCAGCTGGGTGTCAGTCAGTGATCAGCTGGGTGTCAGTCATCAATCATCTGGGTGTCAGTCAGTAATCAGCTGGGTGTCAGTCATCAATCATCTGGGTGTCAGTCAGGGATCAGCTGGGTGTCAGTCATCAATCATCTGGGTGTCAGTCAGTGATCAGCTGGGTCTTAGTCATCAATCAGCTGGGTGTCCGCTGGTGGTCATGTAGATGTCATTCAGTAATCAATTGTTTTTTCTGCTGGTGATCAGCGGGAATTTCATGTGAAAGCCAACTACTACTATGTTTACTACATAGCTAAACTCATCGCTTCTCCCCCCTGTCCCCCAGATTCAATGGCTGTGGAGGGCGCTGCGCAGCTTTGATCAGGCCGACCGCGCCCGCTTCATCCAGTTCGTCACTGGCACCAGCAAGGTGCCGCTGGGCGGCTTCGCCAAGCTCGAGGGCATGCGAGGCCAGCAGAAATTCCAGGTGCACAGGGACGGCCGCTCCACCGACAGGTTGCCGACTGCGCACACCTGGTAAGCACTTTCATTGTTGCATGCTATGACCAGCCATGACCTCCATAGCTGCATGCTATGACCAGCCATGACCTCTATAGTTGCATGCTATGACCAGCCATGACCTCTATAGTTGCATGCTATGACCAGCCATGACCTCCATAGCTGCATGCTATGACCAGCCATGACCTCTATAGTTGCATGCTATGACCGAGCCTGACCTCTATACGTTGCATGCTAATGACAAGGCCATGACCTCCATAGCTGCATGCTATGACCAGCCCATGACCATCTATAGTTGCATGCTATGAACAAGCCATGACCTGTATCGTTGCCCCCCATTGCTATGACCAGCCATGACCTCCATAGTTGCATGCTATGACCAGCCATGACCTCCATAGTTGCATGCTATGACCAGCCATGACCTCCATAGTTGCACGCCATGACCAGCCATGACCTCCATAGTTGCATCCCATAAGCAGCCATGACCTCCATAGTTGCACGCCATGACCAGCCATGACCTCCATAGTTGCATCCCATAAGCAGCCATGACCTCCATCATTGCATCCCATAAGCAGCCATGACCTCCATCATTGCATCCCATAAGCAGCCATGACCTCCATCATTGCATCCCATAAGCAGCCATGACCTCCATCATTGCATCCCATAAGCAGCCATGACCTCCATCATTGCATCCCATTAGCAGCCATAAATTCTGTAATCTACCATCAAGCTGTGACCTTTGACCTTGAACAGCTTCAACCAGCTGGACTTGCCGGCTTACGAGAGCTACGAGAAGCTGCGCGAGATGCTGCTGCTGGCCATCACTGAGTGCTCCGAGGGCTACGGATTGGCTTGAGTCAGACCGCTCACTCTTTGCTTTATTGTGTTATCCAAACTGCCTCCTAACTGACTAACACTTACTGACCCTAGGGCTGCGTTGTATCCTTTGTCTGACTCTTTGTTCATGAACTTTTGACTATTCTGCTGTAATCCAACTCTTTGTCATCAGGTCTTAGTCTGTCTGCTCTCATATCTATCTAAATAGGTCTATTAGGGAACTTTAGAGGGGACATAAAAATATTATCGGTCTTTGTTTTTTTCCTGCTTAGTAACCCAGACTTAACTTTCGCATTTAGATGTTGCATCCTGATCTTCTGACCTTCATCTGTCTGGCACTGTCTGTCTGTGTGTCTCACACACTATGGAATCAGTCTATCTCTCCCAGCGCTATCAATTATATATATATTATGCTGTTATTTTTGCAATTTTCATTTCTTTTCTGTCTTCATTTAATGCCCGCCTGTGCACCCGCAATTGCTGCGTTGTTAAATGAAGACACCAACTGACATTTTCGAGCTGAAGAACCGTAGCTAGCTTTAGACCTGGCCTCTCTACGCTTCCCTTTGCCGTTTCGGATCGGTTTTTTTGTGAAAGATAAAATAAAAAATCTATATTCTGCATGTACTGTTCCTCCCTGGCCTACTCTAAGTAGCCAGTTGTGAATTCGATTCTCCAGTTTTTTTTCCTCACCGCGCCCTACTCGGCCCCGATCAGTTTTTGTTTATTCAGATTGCTACCGCTGTGTGTGTGTGTGTGTGTGTGTGTGTGTTAATTTCTGTGTTTTTTGTCTTGTCCCTCTGTCTGCACGCACGGCGTCCTTTGAAACATTTTTCCGGGTTTTTCTTTATTTTTTTGTTTGAAAATTCTTTTTCTTTTTTGTCAAATTTGTTTGTTTGTTCACTGGTCACCAGCCTGGAGGTAGGAACTGTAAGTAAAGCATCTTTATATAGTCGCCTGTTGGTTAGATCTTCAAGTTGATTTCAGTCTTGTGTCATTAGTGCGTGCGACTAACTTGCATTCATCAACATTTTCTTAGCTATGTTGGTTCAGGCAGACCAGCTCCTTCGTCACCACCGGCCTCTGTTGATTCACTCACTGCACGCTCCCGGCTCTCGTTATCTTAGTAAAATCGATAAATATATTGAATTCTGGCTGACCATCCTAAAATGCAAAAAATTAGTGTTTAGCTGGCACTTAACTACTGTCTCTGGCACTGGTGGACTGCTGATGTCTTCTTCCGGATTTATTATTTGCTTGCGCTGTTGCTTTTACTGTCTTGCTGACCCTGATGATCTTCTTCAGGGTCTGCTTTCTCAACTGCGGCATCTGCCCCTTCTCCATCACCCTCTCTCACCCTCCTGCAGCATCTGCCCCTTCTCCATCACCCCCTCTCACCCTCCTGCAGCATCTGCTCCTTCTCCATCACCCCTCTCACCCTCCTGCGGCATCTGCCCCTTCCCCATCACCCCCTCTCACCTTCCTGTGGCATCTGCCCCTTCTCCATCACCCCTCTCACCCTCCTGCGGCATCTGCCCCTTCTCCATCACCCCCTCTCACCCTCCTGCGGCATCTGCCCCTTTCCCATCACCCTCTCACCCTCCTGCGGCATCTGCCCCTTTCCCATCACCCTCTCACCCTCCTGCGGCATCTGCCCCTTCCCCACCACCCTCTCACCCTCCTGCAGCATCTGCCCCTTTCCCATCACCCTCTCACCCTCCTGCGGCATCTGCCCCTTTCCCATCACCCTCTCACCCTCCTGCGGCATCTGCCCCTTCTCCCATCACCCTCTCACCCTCCTGCGGCATCTGCCCCTTCTCCATCACTGCCTCTCTCATTTTCCCTGTCTTTGGAGACTCTGTGATTGTCTATCAATAATCTCCCTCCCTCTCTCACGCCCAAACTTTCCCATTGTGATAGGAACAAATCCCCAGAAAAAAAGTGTTTTGCTCCCAATCCCCTCGCTTTGTCTGGCCGTGTGTCGCAAACCCGGCGAGCCGCATTTCCTATCCATTATTGGCCGGCGCAGTCAGATTTCCGTGACACAATGAATGGCAAAGCAGCGATAGCGTCAAAGACAGCCGAGCTAATAAAGCGGGCCGCATGATAGCCTATCGATGCGTGTTGCTAAGGCTCATTGCGCCAGTGAGTCCAGCAGCTGATCAGCTCGGCTTCAATGCCTCCCCTCCCCCTTTTGTCCGGCCCTGCCCTGCAGACTGGCCGTGTGTGTGCAGGCGGATCTGCGTGGTACCTGCTGGCCTTCTTAGCGTGTCCCTCTGCCCCTGGCCTGGCCTTATTTTGCTTACTCAGGCCAATGCAATCCACTGCAATTTCCCCTTGCACTTTCCTGTCCTGGCTGCCAGTCCCAAGTCCCCTCAGCGTTCTGGCTTGAAGACGGCGGCCTATTGTGCCGTCTCAATGGGCTATAGACACCGGATGGGGGGATAAGCTGGACGCTGAAGTGGCTCTGAGTTGCTTGCTGCTGCCAGACCCACTGGCTGGGGTGTTGGCCTGCTGCTATTCTTGAGTCTCTGAGTGTCTTGTCAGTTTGTGCTTGTCGCATTGAGTGTCTTGTCAGTTGGTGCTTGCCACATTGAGTGTCTTGTCAGTTTGTGCTTGTCACATTGAGTGTCTTGTCAGTTTGTGCTTGTCACATTGAGTGTCTTGTCAGTTTGTGCTTGTCACATTGAGTGTCTGTCAGTTTGTGCTTGTCACATTGAGTGTCTTGTCAGTTTGTGCTTGTCACATAGAGTGTCTTGTCAGTTTGTGCTTGCCACATTGAGTGTCTTGTCAGTTTGTGCTTGTCACATTGAGTGTTTTGTCAGTTTGTGCTTGCCACATTGAGTGGCTTGTCAGTTTGTGCTTGTCACATAGTGTCTTGTCAGTTTGTGCTTGTCACATTGAGTGTTTTGTCAGTTTGTGCTTGTCACATAGAGTGTCTTGTCAGTTTGTGCTTGTCACATAGAGTGTCTTATCAGTTTGTGCTTGTCACATTGAGTGTCTGTCAGTTTGTGCTTGTCAAATTGAGTGTCTGTCAGTTTGTGCTTGTCACATTGAGTGTCTTGTCAGTTTGTGCTTGTCACAGAGTGTCTTGTCAGTTTGTGCTTGTCACATAGAGTGTCTTGTCAGTTTGTGCTTGTCAAATTGAGTGTCTGTCAGTTTGTGCTTGTCACATTGAGTGTCTTGTCAGTTTGTGCTTGCCACATTGAGTGTCTGTCAGTTTGTGCTTGTCACATAGAGTGTCTTGTCAGTTTGTGCTTGCCACATTGAGTGTCTTGTCAGTTTGTGCTTGCCACATTGAGTGTCTGTCAGTTTGTGCTTGTCACATTGAGTGTCTTGTCAGTTTGTGCTTGCCACATTGAGTGTCTGTCAGTTTGTGCTTGCCACATTGAGTGTCTGTCAGTTTGTGCTTGTCACAGAGTGTCTTGTCAGTTTGTGCTTGTCACATTGAGTGTCTTGTCAGTTTGTGCTTGTCAAATTGAGTGTCTGTCACTTTGTGCTTGTCACATTGAGTGTCTTGTCAGTTTGTGCTTGTCACAGAGTGTCTTGTCAGTTTGTGCTTGCCACATTGAGTGTCTTGTCAGTTTGTGCTTGTCACATTGAGTGTCTGTCAGTTTGTGCTTGTCACAGAGTCTCTTGTCAGTTTGTGCTTGTCACATAGAGTGTCTTGTCAGTTTGTGCTTGTCACATAGAGTGTCTTGTCAGTTTGTGCTTGTCACATTGAGTGTCTTGTCAGTTTGTGCTTGTCACATAGAGTGTCTGTCAGTTTGTGCTTGTCAAATTGAGTGTCTGTCAGTTTGTGCTTGTCACATTGAGTGTCTTGTCAGTTTGTGCTTGTCACATAGAGTGTCTTATCAGTTTGTGTTTGTCATATTGAGTGTCTTGTCAGTTTGTGCTTGTCACATTGAGTGTCTTGTCAGTTTGTGCTTGTCACATTGAGTGTCTGTCAGTTTGTGCTTGTCAAATTGAGTGTCTGTCACTTTGTGCTTGTCACATAGAGTGTCTTGTCAGTTTGTGCTTGTCACAGAGTGTCTTGTCAGTTTGTGCTTGCCACATTGAGTGTCTTGTCAGTTTGTGCTTGTCACATTGAGTGTTTTGTCAGTTTGTGCTTGCCACATTGAGTGTCTTGTCAGTTTGTGCTTGTCAAATTGAGTGTCTGTCACTTTGTGCTTGTCACATTGAGTGTCTGTCAGTTTGTGCTTGTCAAATTGAGTGTCTGTCAGTTTGTGCTTGTCACATTGAGTGTCTTGTCAGTTTGTGCTTGTCACATTGAGTGTCTTGTCACATAGAGTGTTTTGTCAGTTTGTGCTTGCCACATTGAGTGTCTTGTCAGTTTGTGCTTGTCACATTGAGTGTCTTGTCAGTTTGTGCTTGCCACATTTAGTGTCTGTCAGTTTGTGCTTGCCACATTGAGTGTCTGTCAGTTTGTGCTTGTCACAGAGTGTCTTGTCAGTTTGTGCTTGCCACATTGAGTGTCTTGTCAGTTTGTGCTTGTCACAGAGTGTCTTGTCAGTTTGTGCTTGTCACATTGAGTGTCTTGTCAGTTTGTGCTTGTCACATTGAGTGTCTTGTCAGTTTGTGCTTGCCACATTTAGTGTCTGTCAGTTTGTGCTTGCCACATTGAGTGTCTGTCAGTTTGTGCTTGTCACAGAGTGTCTTGTCAGTTTGTGCTTGCCACATTGAGTGTCTTGTCAGTTTGTGCTTGTCACAGAGTGTCTTGTCAGTTTGTGCTTGTCACATTGAGTGTCTTGTCAGTTTGTGCTTGTCACATTGAGTGTCTGTCAGTTTGTGCTTGCCACATTGAGTGTCTGTCAGTTTGTGCTTGTCACAGAGTGTCTTGTCAGTTTGTGCTTGTCACATTGAGTGTTTTGTCAGTTTGTGCTTGTCACATTGAGTGTCTGTCAGTTTGTGCTTGTCAAATTGAGTGTCTTGTCAGTTTGTGCTTGTCACATTGAGTGTCTTGTCAGTTTGTGCTTGTCACATTGAGTGTCTGTCAGTTTGTGCTTGTCAAATTGAGTGTCTGTCAGTTTGTGCTTGTCACATAGAGTGTCTTGTCAGTTTGTGCTTGCCACATTGAGTGTCTTGTCAGTTTGTGCTTGTCACATTGAGTGTTTTGTCAGTTTGTGCTTGCCACATTGAGTGTCTTGTCAGTTTGTGCTTGTCAAATTGAGTGTCTGTCAGTTTGTGCTTGTCACATTGAGTGTCTTGTCAGTTTGTGCTTGTCACATTGAGTGTCTTGTCACATAGAGTGTCTTGTCAGTTTGTGCTTGTCACATTGAGTGTCTTGTCAGTTTGTGCTTATCACATTGAGTGTCTTGTCAGTTTATGCTTGCCACATTGAGTGTCTTATCAGTTTGTGCTTGTCACATTGAGTGTCTTGTCAGTTTGTGCTTGTCAAATTGAGTGTCTGTCAGTTTGTGCTTGTCACATTGAGTGTCTTGTCAGTTTGTGCTTGCCACATTGAGTGTCTTGTCAGTTTGTGCTTGTCACATTGAGTGTCTGTCAGTTTGTGCTTGTCACATTGAGTGTCTGTCAGTTTGTGCTTGTCACATTGAGTGTCTTGTCAGTTTGTGCTTGTCACATAGAGTGTCTGTCAGTTTGTGCTTGTCACATAGAGTGTCTGTCAGTTTGTGCTTGCCACATTGAGTGTCTTGTCAGTTTGTGCTTGTCACATTGAGTGTTTTGTCAGTTTGTGCTTGTCACATTGAGTGGCTTGTCAGTTTGTGCTTGTCACATTGAGTGTCTGTCAGTTTGTGCTTGTCACATTGAGTGTCTTGTCAGTTTGTGCTTGTCACATAGAGTGTCTTGTCAGTTTGTGCTTGTCACATAGAGTGTCTGTCAGTTTGTGCTTGTCACATAGAGTGTCTGTCAGTTTGTGCTTGCCACATTGAGTGTCTTGTCAGTTTGTGCTTGTCACATTGAGTGTTTTGTCAGTTTGTGCTTGCCACATTGAGTGGCTTGTCAGTTTGTGCTTGTCACATTGAGTGTCTGTCAGTTTGTGCTTGTCACATTGAGTGTCTTGTCAGTTTGTGCTTGTCACATAGAGTGTCTTGTCAGTTTGTGCTTGTCGCATTGAGTGTTTTGTCAGTTTGTGCTTGTCACATAGAGTGTCTTGTCAGTTTGTGCTTGTCACATAGAGTGTCTTATCAGTTTGTGCTTGTCACATTGAGTGTCTGTCAGTTTGTGCTTGTCAAATTGAGTGTCTGTCAGTTTGTGCTTGTCAAATTGAGTGTCTGTCACTTTGTGCTTGTCACATTGAGTGTCTTGTCAGTTTGTGCTTGTCACAGAGTGTCTTGTCAGTTTGTGCTTGCCACATTGAGTGTCTTGTCAGTTTGTGCTTGCCACATTGAGTGTCTGTCACTTTGTGCTTGTCACATTGAGTGTCTGTCAGTTTGTGCTTGTCAAATTGAGTGTCTGTCAGTTTGTGCTTGTCACATTGAGTGTCTTGTCAGTTTGTGCTTGTCAGATTGAGTGTCTTGTCACATAGAGTGTTTTGTCAGTTTGTGCTTGCCACATTGAGTGTCTTGTCAGTTTGTGCTTGTCACATTGAGTGTCTGTCAGTTTGTGCTTGTCACATTGAGTGTCTTGTCAGTTTGTGCTTGCCACATTGAGTGTCTTGTCAGTTTGTGCTTGTCACATTGAGTGTCTGTCAGTTTGTGCTTGTCACATTGAGTGTCTGTCAGTTTGTGCTTGTCACATTGAGTGTCTTGTCAGTTTGTGCTTGTCACATTGAGTGTCTTGTCAGTTTGTGCTTGTCACATTGAGTGTCTTGTCAGTTTGTGCTTGCCACATTGAGTGTCTTGTCAGTTTGTGCTTGTCACATTGAGTGTCTTGTCAGTTTGTGCTTGTCACATTGAGTGTCTGTCAGTTTGTGCTTGCCACATTGAGTGTCTTGTCAGTTTGTGCTTGCCACATTGAGTGTCTGTCAGTTTGTGCTTGTCACATTGAGTGTCTTGTCAGTTTGTGCTTGTCACATTGAGTGTCTGTCAGTTTGTGCTTGCCACATTGAGTGTCTTGTCAGTTTGTGCTTGCCACATTGAGTGTCTGTCAGTTTGTGCTTGTCACATTGAGTGTCTGTCAGTTTGTGCTTGTCAAATTGAGTGTCTGTCAGTTTGTGCTTGTCACATTGAGTGTCTTGTCAGTTTGTGCTTGTCAGATTGAGTGTCTTGTCACATAGAGTGTTTTGTCAGTTTGTGCTTGCCACATTGAGTGTCTTGTCAGTTTCTGCTTGTCACATTGAGTGTCTGTCAGTTTGTGCTTGTCAAATTGAGTGTCTGTCAGTTTGTGCTTGTCAAATTGAGTGTCTGTCACTTTGTGCTTGTCACATAGAGTGTCTTGTCAGTTTGTGCTTGTCACAGAGTGTCTTGTCAGTTTGTGCTTGCCACATTGAGTGTCTTTTCAGTTTGTGCTTGCCACATTGAGTGTCTGTCACTTTGTGCTTGTCACATTGAGTGTCTTGTCAGTTTGTGCTTGTCAAATTGAGTGTCTGTCAGTTTGTGCTTGTCACATTGAGTGTCTTGTCAGTTTGTGCTTGTCAGATTGAGTGTCTTGTCACATAGAGTGTTTTGTCAGTTTGTGCTTGCCACATTGAGTGTCTTGTCAGTTTGTGCTTGTCACAGAGTGTCTTGTCAGTTTGTGCTTGTCACATAGAGTGTCTTGTCAGTTTGTGCTTGTCACATTGAGTGTCTTGTCAGTTTGTGCTTGCCACATTGAGTGTCTGTCAGTTTGTGCTTGCCACATTGAGTGTCTGTCAGTTTGTGCTTGTCACAGAGTGTCTTGTCAGTTTGTGCTTGTCACATTGTGTGTCTTGTCAGTTTGTGCTTGTCAAATTGAGTGTCTGTCACTTTGTGCTTGTCACATTGAGTGTCTTGTCAGTTTGTGCTTGTCACATTGAGTGTTTTGTCAGTTTGTGCTTGCCACATTGAGTGTCTTGTCAGTTTGTGCTTGTCAAATTGAGTGTCTGTCACTTTGTGCTTGTCACATTGAGTGTCTTGTCAGTTTGTGCTTGTCACATAGAGTGTCTTGTCAGTTTGTGCTTGCCACATTGAGTGTCTTGTCAGTTTGTGCTTGTCACATTGAGTGTTTTGTCAGTTTGTGCTTGCCACATTGAGTGGCTTGTCAGTTTGTGCTTGTCACATAGTGTCTTGTCAGTTTGTGCTTGTCACATTGAGTGTTTTGTCAGTTTGTGCTTGTCACATAGAGTGTCTTGTCAGTTTGTGCTTGTCACATAGAGTGTCTTATCAGTTTGTGCTTGTCACATTGAGTGTCTGTCAGTTTGTGCTTGTCACAGAGTGTCTTGTCAGTTTGTGCTTGTCACATAGAGTGTCTTATCAGTTTGTGCTTGTCACATTGAGTGTCTTGTCAGTTTGTGCTTGTCACATTGAGTGTCTGTCAGTTTGTGCTTGTCAAATTGAGTGTCTGTCAGTTTGTGCTTGTCACATTGAGTGTCTTGTCAGTTTGTGCTTGTCACATAGAGTGTCTTATCAGTTTGTGTTTGTCATATTGAGTGTCTTGTCAGTTTGTGCTTGTCACATTGAGTGTCTTGTCAGTTTGTGCTTGTCACATTGAGTGTCTGTCAGTTTGTGCTTGTCAAATTGAGTGTCTGTCACTTTGTGCTTGTCACATAGAGTGTCTTGTCAGTTTGTGCTTGTCACAGAGTGTCTTGTCAGTTTGTGCTTGCCACATTGAGTGTCTTGTCAGTTTGTGCTTGCCACATTGAGTGTCTGTCACTTTGTGCTTGTCACATTGAGTGTCTGTCAGTTTGTGCTTGTCAAATTGAGTGTCTGTCAGTTTGTGCTTGTCACATTGAGTGTCTTGTCAGTTTGTGCTTGTCAGATTGAGTGTCTTGTCACATAGAGTGTTTTGTCAGTTTGTGCTTGCCACATTGAGTGTCTTGTCAGTTTGTGCTTGTCACATTGAGTGTCTTGTCAGTTTGTGCTTGCCACATTTAGTGTCTGTCAGTTTGTGCTTGCCACATTGAGTGTCTGTCAGTTTGTGCTTGTCACAGAGTGTCTTGTCAGTTTGTGCTTGTCACATTGAGTGTCTTGTCAGTTTGTGCTTGTCAGATTGAGTGTCTTGTCACATAGAGTGTTTTGTCAGTTTGTGCTTGCCACATTGAGTGTCTTGTCAGTTTGTGCTTGTCACATTGAGTGTCTGTCAGTTTGTGCTTGTCACATTGAGTGTCTTGTCAGTTTGTGCTTGCCACATTGAGTGTCTTGTCAGTTTGTGCTTGTCACATTGAGTGTCTGTCAGTTTGTGCTTGTCACATTGAGTGTCTGTCAGTTTGTGCTTGTCACATTGAGTGTCTTGTCAGTTTGTGCTTGTCACATTGAGTGTCTTGTCAGTTTGTGCTTGTCACATTGAGTGTCTTGTCAGTTTGTGCTTGCCACATTGAGTGTCTTGTCAGTTTGTGCTTGTCACATTGAGTGTCTTGTCAGTTTGTGCTTGTCACATTGAGTGTCTGTCAGTTTGTGCTTGCCACATTGAGTGTCTTGTCAGTTTGTGCTTGCCACATTGAGTGTCTGTCAGTTTGTGCTTGTCACATTGAGTGTCTTGTCAGTTTGTGCTTGTCACATTGAGTGTCTGTCAGTTTGTGCTTGCCACATTGAGTGTCTTGTCAGTTTGTGCTTGCCACATTGAGTGTCTGTCAGTTTGTGCTTGTCACATTGAGTGTCCTGTCAGTTTGTGCTTGTCAAATTGAGTGTCTGTCAGTTTGTGCTTGTCACATTGAGTGTCTTGTCAGTTTGTGCTTGTCAGATTGAGTGTCTTGTCACATAGAGTGTTTTGTCAGTTTGTGCTTGCCACATTGAGTGTCTTGTCAGTTTCTGCTTGTCACATTGAGTGTCTGTCAGTTTGTGCTTGTCAAATTGAGTGTCTGTCAGTTTGTGCTTGTCAAATTGAGTGTCTGTCACTTTGTGCTTGTCACATAGAGTGTCTTGTCAGTTTGTGCTTGTCACAGAGTGTCTTGTCAGTTTGTGCTTGCCACATTGAGTGTCTTTTCAGTTTGTGCTTGCCACATTGAGTGTCTGTCACTTTGTGCTTGTCACATTGAGTGTCTGTCAGTTTGTGCTTGTCAAATTGAGTGTCTGTCAGTTTGTGCTTGTCACATTGAGTGTCTTGTCAGTTTGTGCTTGTCAGATTGAGTGTCTTGTCACATAGAGTGTTTTGTCAGTTTGTGCTTGCCACATTGAGTGTCTTGTCAGTTTGTGCTTGTCACAGAGTGTCTTGTCAGTTTGTGCTTGTCACATAGAGTGTCTTGTCAGTTTGTGCTTGTCACATTGAGTGTCTTGTCAGTTTGTGCTTGCCACATTGAGTGTCTGTCAGTTTGTGCTTGCCACATTGAGTGTCTGTCAGTTTGTGCTTGTCACAGAGTGTCTTGTCAGTTTGTGCTTGTCACATTGTGTGTCTTGTCAGTTTGTGCTTGTCAAATTGAGTGTCTGTCACTTTGTGCTTGTCACATTGAGTGTCTTGTCAGTTTGTGCTTGTCACATTGAGTGTTTTGTCAGTTTGTGCTTGCCACATTGAGTGTCTTGTCAGTTTGTGCTTGTCAAATTGAGTGTCTGTCACTTTGTGCTTGTCACATTGAGTGTCTTGTCAGTTTGTGCTTGTCACATAGAGTGTCTTGTCAGTTTGTGCTTGCCACATTGAGTGTCTTGTCAGTTTGTGCTTGTCACATTGAGTGTTTTGTCAGTTTGTGCTTGCCACATTGAGTGGCTTGTCAGTTTGTGCTTGTCACATAGTGTCTTGTCAGTTTGTGCTTGTCACATTGAGTGTTTTGTCAGTTTGTGCTTGTCACATAGAGTGTCTTGTCAGTTTGTGCTTGTCACATAGAGTGTCTTATCAGTTTGTGCTTGTCACATTGAGTGTCTGTCAGTTTGTGCTTGTCACAGAGTGTCTTGTCAGTTTGTGCTTGTCACATAGAGTGTCTTATCAGTTTGTGCTTGTCACATTGAGTGTCTTGTCAGTTTGTGCTTGTCACATTGAGTGTCTGTCAGTTTGTGCTTGTCAAATTGAGTGTCTGTCAGTTTGTGCTTGTCACATTGAGTGTCTTGTCAGTTTGTGCTTGTCACATAGAGTGTCTTATCAGTTTGTGTTTGTCATATTGAGTGTCTTGTCAGTTTGTGCTTGTCACATTGAGTGTCTTGTCAGTTTGTGCTTGTCACATTGAGTGTCTGTCAGTTTGTGCTTGTCAAATTGAGTGTCTGTCACTTTGTGCTTGTCACATAGAGTGTCTTGTCAGTTTGTGCTTGTCACAGAGTGTCTTGTCAGTTTGTGCTTGCCACATTGAGTGTCTTGTCAGTTTGTGCTTGCCACATTGAGTGTCTGTCACTTTGTGCTTGTCACATTGAGTGTCTGTCAGTTTGTGCTTGTCAAATTGAGTGTCTGTCAGTTTGTGCTTGTCACATTGAGTGTCTTGTCAGTTTGTGCTTGTCAGATTGAGTGTCTTGTCACATAGAGTGTTTTGTCAGTTTGTGCTTGCCACATTGAGTGTCTTGTCAGTTTGTGCTTGTCACATTGAGTGTCTTGTCAGTTTGTGCTTGCCACATTTAGTGTCTGTCAGTTTGTGCTTGCCACATTGAGTGTCTGTCAGTTTGTGCTTGTCACAGAGTGTCTTGTCAGTTTGTGCTTGTCACATTGAGTGTCTTGTCAGTTTGTGCTTGTCACATTGAGTGTCTTGTCAGTTTGTGCTTGCCACATTTAGTGTCTGTCAGTTTGTGCTTGCCACATTGAGTGTCTGTCAGTTTGTGCTTGTCACAGAGTGTCTTGTCAGTTTGTGCTTGCCACATTGAGTGTCTTGTCAGTTTGTGCTTGTCACAGAGGGTCTTGTCAGTTTGTGCTTGTCACATTGAGTGTCTTGTCAGTTTGTGCTTGTCACATTGAGTGTCTTGTCACATAGAGTGTCTTGTCAGTTTGTGCTTGTCAAATTGAGTGTTTTGTCAGTTTGTACTTGTCACATTGAGTGTCTTGTCAGTTTGTGCTTATCACATTGAGTGTCTGTCAGTTTGTGCTTGTCACATAGAGTGTCTGTCAGTTTGTGCTTGCCACATTGAGTGTCTTGTCAGTTTGTGCTTGTCACATTGAGTGTTTTGTCAGTTTGTGCTTGTCACATTGAGTGTTTTGTCAGTTTGTGCTTGCCACATTGAGTGGCTTGTCAGTTTGTGCTTGTCACATTGAGTGTCTGTCAGTTTGTGCTTGTCACATTGAGTGTCTTGTCAGTTTGTGCTTGTCACATAGAGTGTCTTGTCAGTTTGTGCTTGTCACATTGAGTGTTTTGTCAGTTTGTGCTTGTCACATAGAGTGTCTTGTCAGTTTGTGCTTGTCACATAGAGTGTCTTATCAGTTTGTGCTTGTCACATTGAGTGTCTGTCAGTTTGTGCTTGTCAAATTGAGTGTCTGTCAGTTTGTGCTTGTCACATTGAGTGTCTTGTCAGTTTGTGCTTGTCACAGAGTGTCTTGTCAGTTTGTGCTTGTCACATAGAGTGTCTTGTCAGTTTGTGCTTGTCACATTGAGTGTCTTGTCAGTTTGTGCTTGCCACATTGAGTGTCTGTCAGTTTGTGCTTGCCACATTGAGTGTCTGTCAGTTTGTGCTTGTCACAGAGTGTCTTGTCAGTTTGTGCTTGTCACATTGAGTGTCTTGTCAGTTTGTGCTTGTCAAATTGAGTGTCTGTCACTTTGTGCTTGTCACATTGAGTGTCTTGTCAGTTTGTGCTTGTCACATTGAGTGTTTTGTCAGTTTGTGCTTGCCACATTGAGTGTCTTGTCAGTTTGTGCTTGTCAAATTGAGTGTCTGTCACTTTGTGCTTGTCACATTGAGTGTCTTGTCAGTTTGTGCTTGTCACATAGAGTGTCTTGTCAGTTTGTGCTTGCCACATTGAGTGTCTTGTCAGTTTGTGCTTGTCACATTGAGTGTTTTGTCAGTTTGTGCTTGCCACATTGAGTGGCTTGTCAGTTTGTGCTTGTCACATAGTGTCTTGTCAGTTTGTGCTTGTCACATTGAGTGTTTTGTCAGTTTGTGCTTGTCACATAGAGTGTCTTGTCAGTTTGTGCTTGTCACATAGAGTGTCTTATCAGTTTGTGCTTGTCACATTGAGTGTCTGTCAGTTTGTGCTTGTCACAGAGTGTCTTGTCAGTTTGTGCTTGTCAGATAGAGTGTCTTGTCAGTTTGTGCTTGTCACATAGAGTGTCTTATCAGTTTGTGCTTGTCACATTGAGTGTCTTGTCAGTTTGTGCTTGTCACATTGAGTTTCTGTCAGTTTGTGCTTGTCAAATTGAGTGTCTGTCAGTTTGTGCTTGTCACATTGAGTGTCTTGTCAGTTTGTGCTTGTCACATAGAGTGTCTTATCAGTTTGTGTTTGTCATATTGAGTGTCTTGTCAGTTTGTGCTTGTCACATTGAGTGTCTTGTCAGTTTGTGCTTGTCACATTGAGTGTCTGTCAGTTTGTGCTTGTCAAATTGAGTGTCTGTCACTTTGTGCTTGTCACATAGAGTGTCTTGTCAGTTTGTGCTTGTCACAGAGTGTCTTGTCAGTTTGTGCTTGCCACATTGAGTGTCTTGTCAGTTTGTGCTTGCCACATTGAGTGTCTGTCAGTTTGTGCTTGTCACATAGAGTGTCTTGTCAGTTTGTGCTTGTCACAGAGTGTCTTGTCAGTTTGTGCTTGTCACATTGAGTGTCTGTCAGTTTGTGCTTGTCAAATTGAGTGTCTGTCAGTTTGTGCTTGTCACATTGAGTGTCTTGTCAGTTTGTGCTTGTCAGATTGAGTGTCTTGTCACATAGAGTGTTTTGTCAGTTTGTGCTTGCCACATTGAGTGTCTTGTCAGTTTGTGCTTATCACATTGAGTGTCTGTCAGTTTGTGCTTGTCACATAGAGTGTCTGTCAGTTTGTGCTTGCCACATTGAGTGTCTTGTCAGTTTGTGCTTGTCACATTGAGTGTCTTGTCAGTTTGTGCTTGTCACATTGAGTGTCTTGTCAGTTTGTGCTTGTCACATTGAGTGTCTTGTCAGTTTGTGCTTGCCACATTTAGTGTCTGTCAGTTTGTGCTTGCCACATTGAGTGTCTGTCAGTTTGTGCTTGTCACAGAGTGTCTTGTCAGTTTGTGCTTGCCACATTGAGTGTCTTGTCAGTTTGTGCTTGTCACAGAGGGTCTTGTCAGTTTGTGCTTGTCACATTGAGTGTCTTGTCAGTTTGTGCTTGTCACATTGAGTGTCTTGTCACATAGAGTGTCTTGTCAGTTTGTGCTTGTCAAATTGAGTGTTTTGTCAGTTTGTACTTGTCACATTGAGTGTCTTGTCAGTTTGTGCTTATCACATTGAGTGTCTTGTCAGTTTATGCTTGCCACATTGAGTGTCTTATCAGTTTGTGCTTGTCACATTGAGTGTCTTGTCAGTTTGTGCTTGTAAAATTGAGTGTCTGTCAGTTTGTGCTTGTCACATTGAGTGTCTTGTCAGTTTGTGCTTGCCACATTGAGTGTCTTGTCAGTTTGTGCTTGTCACATTGAGTGTCTGTCAGTTTGTGCTTGTCACATTGAGTGTCTTGTCAGTTTGTGCTTGCCACATTGAGTGTCTTGTCAGTTTGTGCTTGTCACATTGAGTGTCTGTCAGTTTGTGCTTGTCACATTGAGTGTCTGTCAGTTTGTGCTTGTCACATTGAGTGTCTTGTCAGTTTGTGCTTGTCACATTGAGTGTCTTGTCAGTTTGTGCTTGTCACATTGAGTGTCTTGTCAGTTTGTGCTTGCCACATTGAGTGTCTTGTCAGTTTGTGCTTGTCACATTGAGTGTCTTGTCAGTTTGTGCTTGTCACATTGAGTGTCTGTCAGTTTGTGCTTGCCACATTGAGTGTCTTGTCAGTTTGTGCTTGCCACATTGAGTGTCTGTCAGTTTGTGCTTGTCACATTGAGTGTCTTGTCAGTTTGTGCTTGTCACATTGAGTGTCTGTCAGTTTGTGCTTGCCACATTGAGTGTCTTGTCAGTTTGTGCTTGCCACATTGAGTGTCTGTCAGTTTGTGCTTGTCACATTGAGTGTCTGTCAGTTTGTGCTTGTCACATTGAGTGTCTTGTCAGTTTGTGCTTGTCACATTGAGTGTCTTGTCAGTTTGTGCTTGTCGCATGCACATTGAGCGTCTCTCTCTCACATGGCTATTCACAGTATTGGTGCGCCCTGTACATTTACATTAGCCTACGTTTGACACAGAAATGCACTACTATTAGTAGCTTTCTTTTCCTGTCAGTTGGGCCCTGCCAGCAGAGGAGAGGATTGATAAATTTCGACAAGTCCAGCCAGCCGAGCCAATAGCCAAGCCATGGACAGCATTAAATGAATGGGAGATTTCTCCTCCAATCCTGGGCCTATCTGACCTGCTAGCTCGCAAGTTCCCTCCTCGTCTCTCTCGTTTCTCTTCCCTGTCTTGCCTGCCCACCCCCTTCGCCTCTGTCCCTCACCTCGCAGTCACAGCTCAAATACAGAGCGTTGCTTCGGATAGTTTTTAGCCCAAAACCGGTCTGGCGGGAGAACTGAGCTGTCCAACCTGAACCCTGCCTGGATCTCACTGCCCGCTATCTGCAACAAATGTACCATCAGCAGCAGCAGCAGCTTGCAGCTCATCCCGAACTTGAGGAAGAGCCCGAATTTCAGGAGGTCCACGTCCTGAAGTCGCCGTCGCAGCCGCCTCCGCTGCCGCCGCCGCCGCCGCTGCCAATTTCGCAGGGTCACCATAGCAACGGGATGAAGGAGAGCGAAGCACTGGGAGGGAAGCCGTCCAGCACTGTTCCCAAGCTGCATCACCACACCCGAATTATCGGGGCCGACCACGGTGAGGCCCACCGATATGGCAAGAGTGACTGGCTGGAGTGACAGGGAAGTGGCTGGAGTGACAGGGAACTGGCTGGAGTGACAGGGAAGTGGCTGGAGTGACAGGGAAGTGGCTGGAGTGACAGGGAAGTGGCTGTAGTGACAGGGAACTGGCTGTAGTGACAGGGAACTGGCTGGAGTGACAGGGAAGTGGGGGGGACGAGTGGTTCGGCGGTCTAGCGCGTCTGCCTTGTGTGCCACTGGTCCTGGTTCGACCCCGCGTTGTAGGTCGTTTATTTTCCTTAGCGCGGCTTCGTGTGCAGGGTCACATTAATTTGGGGCCTTGTGCACGAATTAGTTGGGCTATGGGCCAGTTGTGCAATTTACGCGCATGAGGGCAACCCGCCAAGGCATAGAGAGTGTACATTGCTGGAACTACCGCTTGTACACCCTATGTGAGTGCGTGACTGGGTGCTATACTGGAATTCCGTTGCGCACCGTGTGTTTGTGTCTATGCCTGCATACCGTATTTAGTGTGATTGAATGCGCTTCAGGAGTCAGCGCAATGGACAGTCATGCCCAGTCGCTAGTTGTGGGACGATGTCGCTTCAAGCGTCAAGGTGCCTACAGCCCTCCTGCAGATTTAGATTTAGATTTAGTTTAGTTAGACAGGAAACTGGCCGGAGTGATAGTGAACTGGCTGGTGTGACAGGGAAGTGGCTGAAGTGACAGGGAAGTGGCTGGAGTGATAGTGAACTGGCTGGTGTGATCTGAGATCCCCAGGGAAGTGGCCGGAGTGACAGGGAAGTGGCTGGAGTGACAGGGAACTGGCCGGAGTGATAGTGAACTGGCTGGAGTGACAGGAAAATGACCGGAGTGACAGGGAAGTGACCGGAGTGACAGGGCAACTGGCTGCAGTGACAGGGCAACTGGCTAGAGAGTTTAGAGCTATAAGTAGCTAATAGTGCAGCACAATGATCCCCATGAACCATAATGCAAGCTGACGCATTTAGTTCCAAAACTGCTGCGATGCACTTTACCCCCTAGCTTGCCCGACAATTCCGAGCGGCTAACGCTGCTAGCAATAATAAAGTTCCAGACGCTGTTGAACTTGGCTCTGCGGACTCGGATTTGCACAAGCAATTATTACGGTCCAGCAGAAAGAGAGCTGTCAAAAGGCTTAGTGTATTCCATGCATTGGCATCTGATGAGGGTTTACCCAATGAGAAACCGGCAAGGTTAGCCCCGTTCACACACGCAGCAGCGCCGAGGCCTGAGTGACAGGCCGCCAATTCCGATGGGTCCCTGGCGAAGGAGCGAAGCGTTAGTACGGCGTGGCGGGATGTTTTGGGATCCCTCAGTGCCGTCGGGAGAAGAAAAGGCCGTTCGAGGGGGGGGGCTTTCTCGTCCTAGTTGGCCCCCTCTCCCATTCGATGCTCTGTTTCCCTCGTTTGGACTGAAGGGGAGGCAATTATCTCACTGTTAGAATGACACGGTGACTGACAGGCCGCGACGGAGCCTGGCGCTCCGCGGCTCGAAGTTCGTTGCTAACTAGCAGGAAACTTGAAAACTGCTGTTGGTTCTTCGTGCACCACTTAGGGGGGTGAAACTGATGGCAAGGATAGAACAGGGTTATTCGGTATGAGACTCGTGAGGAGTTAGTTATTTAGTTAGTTATTTAGTTAGTTAATTTGTTTGTTTGTTTGTTTGTTTGTTTGTTTGTTTGTTTGTTAGTTAGTTAGTTAGTTAGTTAGTTAGTTAGTTAGTTAGTTAGTTATTTAGTCATTTAGTTACATGTATTTAGTTAGTTAGTTAGATAGTTAGTTAGTTAGTTAGTTAGTTAGTTTGTTTGTTTGTTTGTTTGTTTGTTTGTTTGTTATTTAGTCAGTTAGTTACATGTATTTAGTTAGTTAGTTAGTTAGTTAGTTAGTTAGTTAGTTAGTAAGTTAGTTAGTTAGTTAGTTAGTTAGTTAGTTAGTTAGTTAGTTAGTTAGTTAGTTAGTTAGTTAGTTAGTTAGTTAGTTAGTTAGTTAGTTAGTTAGTTAGTTAGTTAGTTAGTTAGCTGGCTACTCAATCAGCGTGCAGAGGCCCAGCAGTAAAACTTGAGCTACCTCAGCCCGTGCCTCCCATTCTGAGGCATCAGTCAGCGGCGAGAAGCTCGAGTGGGGTTGGCGGCGAAGAAGCCGCTGAGACCGGAGGAGTCGGCAAGCGAGGGTAAAAGAGACGGCGAGGCTGGGAGAGCTCGGGAGTCCCCCGGTGCCATCCTTCATCTGGCTTTCTGACTGCCCGCTGGTGCAGCCGGGATGTCGCTGAAAGAGGGAACCGAGGGAGGACAGCCCGCTGGCCGCAGCTTCTTATGGATTGATGAGGCAGTCGGCGCGTCAGCAGGCGAGAGCCGCAGCCTCCTCCCATCCCCGGCCGGTCTGTCACCTCCGCCTCTGCCGCCTTAGATATCCCATTCTGGGAGAAGCCCGTCCCTTCCGCCCCGCCACCCCAGTAGCCTCCCTTGGCGCCTGCGCAGCTCCCAAAACCTCAGTTTTCCCCGTCTCCCCCTCGGCCAGGTCGCCACTTCCTCCTTAGCCATTCTTCAGACTAGCTAAAGGCAGAGTTTGAAGAAAACTGGTCCCGAAGATCTAGCACGAGATCCCATTGTAATTTTGTTGCCGCTAGGCCAAGCGAATTTCTTGCCGTCTCTGCTCCTAGAAGAGACCCTCGGCCAGTTACTCGAGGCTGATGACGCAATCCTGCTTAGAGAATTCCGCCTTCCGACCTGAACCTGATCACATGAGCGCATTAGCAAGATGATGCGGAAGATTAGCGGAAGCTGAGCAGCCAGCAGGAGCAGCGCTTTGAACCGCAGTTCCAATCATTTCCCTACCCCCCTTCGCCCAGCTCCTCTCCTGTGGGAAAATGTCACGTCCGGCATCTCCCCTCCGATCCCCTGGGGCGCTGGTCGCTAGCCAGCACCCCCACCCCAACGGCGCTGGCACCCTTTGTCAGCCGCCTGTCCCCTTTCGCCAAAAAATTCTCAGATTTCGGTTTCAAATCTCCCCAAATCCCCTTTCTACCCCCCCCCCACAGCCCGGCTCGCAGAGTTCTTTGAGTTTGAGTCGTTCGACTTCCCACCTTGCCTGTCTCTCTGTCTGCCTGTCTCCCGCCTGTATACTTTGGCAATCGTAAAAATTCTCCGCTGCTCCTCCACTTCCTGAGCTTGTCGCCTTTCAGCCCGGCTACTATTTTGCCCCGCCACCCCATCCGCCTGTCACTCCGGTTGGCGCACCCTGCTAAAAGCAGCAAGTGGAGGCTCCACGGCTTTGCGCATGTTGCGTTGACTGCTTGGAGTTGGATTTTTGCAGCAGAAAAAAAATTGTTTTTTTTTCGATTCAAAGCTGGAATGGGAAAATTAAGGCAAGAATTGAGAGACGGTCCGCCTGTTCGCCTCTTGCAATCCGCTGAGGTTCGAGATCCTCGGGATCTGCTTGCTGGCAGGGCAGGGCTGAGAGACAGAGAGAAAGATGCAGTAAGCGATGAAGGAGAGATTCTGAGCAAGTCGCAGCGCCCGAGCCTTGCCGGCAGCTCCTGGCATTGATTTACACGCAAATGCTTTCGCCGCGCGCGGTCCCACTGCACGGCGCGGGACTATTGACTACGGCTAACTTACTTTCGCGAGCAGCGTGGGAGTCCGCTGCTAGGCTGGAGCCGGCCTCGGATCTCCCCAATTGCGGCGGTTCCCACGCCTCGGGATGCTGCCGGTGGTAGTAGGGGGGGGGGGGGGGGGAGAAACTTGAGAACGAGGCAGAAATTTTGTTGAGGAGTGAAAAACTGTCGGCCTAACTCGCGTTTGTTGAGGCTGGGTGGGTTGTCGTTCTTAGAGTCTTCGCGCCCGAAAGTAGTGGAGAAATTCCTGAGCAGCAGAAGCAGCAGCAGTGGCTGAAAGACGCATAGAAACCATTTTTTGCTGCCTTTTGCTTAGACTGGCCCGGGAGAGATTGTTTTGGGTTTCGCAAAGTTCTCTGTTTGAAGGCTGAACGGTGATCGCGTAGCGATTGCGGCTTTTGGGGATAAAAGTTCATTACAAATCCTTCCATAATCCTATCAAAATCCCATTATAGTCCAAACAGAATCCCATTACAATCCGTCCGAAATCCCGAGAGAATCCAACCAGAATCCCATTATACGCTCGTAGTCCAACCAGAATCCCATTACAATCCCATTAGCCTTCTATTGACATTCGAATCCGATCTCGAAATCGCGTTAAAACCGCTAGCCATTATTTTTGCCCAACCCCATCCGCCGCTTTCAGACTCGAAGGACACGGACGGTTTCAACTTCTGCGCCTGGGCTCTCACCGCGTGCTCTTACGTAATTGTTGGGATAACATTCCCGCTGTCCCTCTTCGTTTGCTTAAAGGTGAGTCGCTCGATGCTCCGCGCGTGAGTCAGCTCCCATTTTTATGGGATCAAATTCTCCGGCGCTGCCTTTCCGCCTGCCTTCTTATCTTATAGAAAAAATTCCTTCAGACTGGCCGCGCCTCTCTTTCTCATTTGAATAATTTCAACTTTGTTTTACTGTTTGTTATTATCCGGCGCTGCTGCTTGCCGTTCGGGCTGGCTTTTATGGCCATTTATGGCCAGCGCGCATCCTTGAGGCTGCTCCGGCGCAGCGATGCCCTCAAGCTCCTTGGCACTGACCTCAACCGACTCCCTCACCCACCCACCCCCTGCGCAGGTCGTGCAGGAGTACGAGAGGGCCGTCATCTTCCGGCTCGGTCGGCTGGTCGGCGGCGGCGCCAAGGGACCGGGTGAGTGCCAGATAGGGCGCCAGACTGGGGAGCGTCTGGTTGCCACGAGACTGCGAGCGAGATGCTGCGATATGGGAAGCAGACCGAGGATTGCGAATGGACAGAAAAAAGTCGTACTAGACGTACACACTCCAAATAGATAGATAGAAAGAAAGAAAGATAGATAGATAGGCAGACAGACAGACAGACAGACAGACAGACAGACAGACAGACAGACAGACAGACAGACAGACAGACAGACAGACAGACAGACAGACAGACAGACAGACAGACAGACAGACGGACAGACACAGACAGACAGACAAACACAGACAGACAGACAGACAGACAGACAGACAGACACACAGACAGACACACAGACAGACAGACAGACAGACAGACAGACAGACACACACACAGACAGACAGACAGACAGACAGACAGACAGACAGACAGACAGACACACAGACACACAGACAGACACACAGACAGTCACAGACAGACAGACAGACACACAGACACACAGACACACAGACACACAGACAGACAGACAGACAGACAGACAGACAGACAGACAGACAGACAGACAGACAGACAGACAGATAGATAGATAGATAGATAGAAAAATAGATAGATAGGCAGATAGATAGAAAAATATGTAGATAGATAGATAGATAGACAGGCGGATGCAGTGCCAGCAGCACTGTGGGTGATGAGTCACACGCCGATGTCTGCACGCAGGGGAAAGTGAGAATTGGGCAATTCGCCAGCGAACTGAGAAGCCAGCCAGGAGAGTCAAAAGCCAGCACTCAGTGCAGCCATGAGAGCACTTTACATCCCTCTCCCGTCAAGAAATGTCTTCCCACAGCTTTATAAAAAATTCAGCTCGCGAATTCTGTCCCAGCTAAAGACAGCTTTTGCAATGCGAAAAATTTCTTAGGCGAAATTCACGGGCCAATGATCTGGGAGTGGGGAGGGCGTGAAAGCAGCTTCCACATCTCTTTGCCAGTGCGTCCTGAGCTGGTTAGTGCGTGGCGATTAGGTGAAAAAATTAGAACCAAGAGGGGCGCTGAGTGGCGAGGCAGCCGCTGATGGACATGGGGAGACACTGCAAGGCCCGGAGATAAATTTATTCCCAGATATATCAGCTCCAAGGTGAGAGGCCCCTGTTCTCTGAGGGATTAATAGGAACATTTTAGAGTCCCCAGTGGCGCTGGCTTTGTCAAAAAAAAGAGATCCGAGGATTCTTGGTTGCTGGGTGGCGCCTGCCTTTGATGGAGACTCGGTTTTTTGAGCTGTTCTGCCTATCTGATGAGAAGGATTTTCCTCAAAGAGACTCAGGCCTCTGAATTTCTGATGGTCGCTTACTCAATTATTTGCTAATTCTGAAGGTCAGACATTGAGTAGGAGTCAGACATTCTGACCCTCAGACACTCAATGAGAGTCAGACATTCTGACACTCAGACACTCAATGAGAGTCAGACATTCTGACACTCAGACACTCAATGAGAGTCAGACATTCTGACACTCAGACACTCAATGAGAGTCAGACATTCTGACACTCAGACACTCAATGAGAGTCAGACATTACTGACACTCAGACACTCAATGAGAGTCAGACATTCTGACCCTCAGACACTCAATGAGAGTCAGACATTCTGACACTCAGACACTCAATGAGAGTCAGACATTCTGACACTCAGACACTCAATGAGAGTCAGACATACTGACACTCAGATGCTCAATGAGAGTCAGACATTCTGACCATGAGACACTCAATGAGCGTCAGACATTCTGACAGTCGGATATTCTATGAGAGTCAGACACAGAGTCAGGCGCTTAAGTGGTCTATTTCTGTCAGCTGCAGTCAGCCCACTGTTTATTGATCGATCGCCCAGTGCCATTTAAGTGACAGTTTTTGGCTTCCTAATCAGCTGAACACGGGAAAGATATTTTTTTCGGCTGAAATTCAACCTTAGCGTGACGTACCAAAAATAGCTCTCTTAAAATTTCTACCTTTTTGTGCGCACTGATTGGAAAGTGATGTAGAATCAGAGATAGTTCTTTGGCTTGCAATTTTAAACCGCTTTTCTGGCGGGCACACAGGTTTTGAAGCTCAATTCTGTCTGAATCCAGTAGGCCTGCAGTCAAGTGAGGGTAGGACACCCTTCCAGCTGGAGATAAAGCCCCATGCACCAAGAAACTATAACATTCTTATCCAAATAGAGTCCTGGTGCACATAATTGCGTACGGTGTCATTCAAATGTCGTAAAATTATTGCAATAGATTGGATTTAATTATTTAGGGTAGTCATGATTTCAAATTAGAACTTGATTTCCCATATTGGGATCTTAGTGTACAAGGAGATGGGATTTCCTTTATGGGTCTAATTTTTCATTGAGAATGGGATTCCACAATTGGTTCTTGATACGTACATGTACATTGAGAATGGGATTCCCCAATTGGTTCTTGATATGTGTACATATACATTGAGAATGGGATTCCACAATTGGTTCTTGATACGTACATGTACATTGAGAATGGGATTCCCAAATTGGTTCTTGATACGTACATGTACATTGAGAATGGGATTCCACAATTGGTTCTTGATACGTACATGTACATTGAGAATCGGATTCCCCGTTGGTTCTTGATATGTGTACATGTACATTGAGAATGGGATTCCCCGTTGGTTCTTGATATGTGTACATGTACATTGAGAATGGGATTCCCCGTTGGTTCTTGATATGTGTACATATACATTGAGAATGGGATTCCCCGTTGGTTCTTGATATGTGTACATGTACATTGAGAATGGGATTCCCAAATCGGATCTCAGCGTACAGGAAAGATATTCTCCAATTTGATTTAAAGATAAAATTTGAAAGGATTTCCTAAGTGGGTCTTGGCGTACATTCAGAATATCACAAAATCTCAAATTCAGAATCCAGTAGACTAGAATCAAAATTCAAGGAGAGTATCTGGTTTTACAAAGCCTGTCAGTGGCAGGCAATTCGTCAAAGATCAAAGTAAATATTGTGCAAAGTTCATCTCTGCAAGCCAGGTTTGCTTTCTGAATGAGCAACGACTTAAGCGGTGGCCATTTTTACCACTTGATGCCAGATGCAGGAGAAACATCAGCACTTGTGTACAGATTTTTCGTTAAAATTTGTACCGTTTTGCATCTGCGATTGTTTATTTCTTTGATCTAGAAATGGTTGACTCCTTTATGAATAGATGGGTCACTCCTGTATGCATGGATGGGTCACTCCTGTATGCATAGATGGGTCACTCCTGTATGCATGGATGGGTCACTCCTGTATGCATGGATGGGTCACTCCTGTATGCATAGATGGGTCACTCCTGTATGCATGGATGGGTCACTCCTGTATGCATAGATGGGTCACTCCTGTATGCATGGATGGGTCACTCCTGTATGCATGGATGGGTCACTCCTGTATGCATAGATGGGTCACTCCTGTATGCATGGATGGGTCACTCCTGTATGCATAGATGGGTCACTCCTGTATGCATGGATGGGTCACTCCTGTATGCATGGATGGGTCACTCCTGTATGCATAGATGGGTCACTCCTGTATGCATGGATGGGTCACTCCTGTATGCATAGATGGGTCACTCCTGTATGCATAGATGGGTCACTCCTGTATGCATGGATGGGTCACTCCTGTATGCATAGATGGGTCACTCCTGTATGCATGGATGGGTCACTCCTGTATGCATAGATGGGTCACTCCTGTATGCATGGATGGGTCACTCCTGTATGCATGGATGGGTCACTCCTGTATGCATAGATGGGTCACTCCTGTATGCATGGATGGGTCACTCCTGTATGCATAGATGGGTCACTCCTGTATGCATGGATGGGTCACTCCTGTATGCATGGAGCTAAAGCTAAGGCACACTCGTAACTACAAATAAGTCACTAATATATTTACAAGTGAGTCACTCTAACTACAGGTGTGTCACGCCCGTATGTAAATCGATTCACTACCGCTATTCATGACTGTGTAGGACATGCACAATGATCGAGTTAGCTTGACAAGAGACGAAGGCAACCTGACACTTTAATGCACACCAAGCTGGGGGGCTTGTCTTCACCCCTTAGCTGCAAATCTAAAAGGAAACTTTTTTTCTAAATTCTGCCGCGGGGAAGTGCATTTAGAGAAAGTGGATTTTGTGGATTTTTAGACACGCCTCAGAGACTGGATCAAGGGATCCGGCGCCGCGTCTTACAAATATCCCATGCAGTGCAGCCTCCCCCCGGCCTCTCCTGCTTGGCCCAAAACACCCGGCCATCAGTGCGCTGCCACGCCTTTGACATGCGCCGGGCAGGGGAGGCCCCCAGCCAGTCCAACTGCCCTGGAAGAAGCGAATTGCTGGGGCTACTGTTCCGGGAAAATAGGCGTCCCCATTTACGGGATAGAATAGGGATGAAGAGGGGGCAGACAGACAGACAGAGATCAGTAGCTGCCAAGTTTATCCAAGGGCGAAAGAGGGGAAGAGAGGAGATGAAGCGAGGGAGTGAAAGTGGGCGCTGATTTTGACCGGCAAATAGACTTGCTAAAGAAGACTGGCCGGGTGCAGAAGGCCAATTCTCTGGGGTAACAAGATCTCCGGGCTTTCACTGGGATTTCTCTCATTCTTTTTCCCCATTCTCTGCCCTGATCCTCACCTCAGCATCTTTCTTTTCTCCGCCGCCCTCTCGTATCTCTGCTTACTTTTGACTTCTCCTCTACCTCTCCCTATTCTACTTTCTTTCCTCTGCATCTTCTTCTCCGTCTCTCTGCTGCTTTTCATCTCTTTCTTCTCTAACTCTCACTCTCCCTGTCTACCTCTCAATCTCCCCGAATCCCTCTCATTCTCCTCGAATTTCTCTCACTCTCCCTGTCTCCCTCTCACTCTCCCTGTCTCCCTCTCATTCTCCCTGTCTCCCTGTCGTTCTCCCTGTCTCCCTCTCACTCTCCCTGTCTCCCTCTTACTCTCCCTGTCTCCTTTCCCTTTTCCTCCGTCCCTCTACTTCTCCCTCTACCTTTCTCCCCTGTCTGCAGGCTCTCTCCTCCTTCTCGTTCTACTTCTATCCTTCTCACACTCCCTGTGCCTCTCTAACTCCTATTTTTACAATCAAGTTCAGAGAAGAAAATTTTGCCAAAAAGAGATCTTGAATTTCGTATTGCAGGAATATTTTTCATCTTGCCGTGCATCGAGAGCTACAGCAAGGTGGACCTGCGCACAGTGTCCTTTGATGTGCCGCCCCAGGAGGTGAGGGATAATTGCTTTAATTCAACCAAAGATAGATAGGGGAGAGACGGAGGCATAAATGTACTGTTAAAAATATTTTTCCATCTTTACAATTACTGAGGTAGAGACAAGGTGGAGTAGGAAGGGGCGAGGTGGAGAGGGTAGAGTATATGATGAGGGGGTGTAGAGGGCGGATTTTGATGAGGGGGTGTAGAGGGCGGATTTTGATGAGGGGGTGTAGAGGGCGGATTTTGATGAGGGGGTGTAGAGGGCGGATTTTGATGAGGGGGTGTAGAGGGCGGATTTTGATGAGGGGGTGTAGAGGGCGGATTTTGATGAGGGTGTGTAGAGGGCGGAGTATGATGAGGAGGATGGGCAGAAGGCAGAGCAAGATGGAGGCCAGGGTGGAGGGGTGTAAAATGGGGGAGTTGTCGAGTTGTTTACAGAAGAGGCAGAGTGTCAGGTCGCAGGGAGATGTGAGCAAGCGACCCTCCGCTAAGACAAGCAGAGGGTGCGAGCTTCGCACTGAAGCGGAGCAGATTGGCGCGCACGGCCAGAGAAGCCCCGGCTGAGGCTAAAAGTGCACGCCAAGCTGCTGCTCTCCAAAGCCGCCCGCTCCCCGCGGCTGAAACTCGATGACGCACCTCAATATCGGCCAGCGACTCCCTTGCCAGCGGCCGCGAAGGAGGCCGCGAATGGGAGGAGCTCCCGCTTGAAGCCAGATGGCGGGTGATTTCTTCTACCCCGGGATCAGCGTGATAGCAGCGGGGGTGGCGGATCGCACAGATGTCCCACATCGCGGGGTATTCGGTAATGCCAGAATCCAATGTTTAACTGAGATCTTACGGCAACGGCAGATCAGTTTCTATCCCACAAAAATCCCCTAATTTTGGCTGCTGATTCCCCAGTATCTTCATCCTCCAAGAGACTATTATTATCAATATATTATATTATTTTACAATGTGAATCGTATCTGCATCTGAATCCCATTATACCGGTTTAACATGTCCATCAGGAATCCCAAATTCCTGGCTTCAGCATTTAGTCCAGCTTCCCAGATCCCAAATTCCAGACCCAAGAGCTGCCAATGCAGATTCAAAATCTCCCAGTTAGCCGCTTCCAAAATTCCCCACCCCGCTCCTACCTCGCCCATCAGGCAAGCCTCCCCGCTGGACTCTCCTTTAACCCGTTCTTTCGGTCCCCGGGCGGGGATTTCCTGCCGGCGCCGTCTCCGAGTCGTTCATTAGCCCCCGGGCCGCCTCCCCGATCTCGCATTCGTTAACTCGGGCGCTGCGAGTTCTCCAGAGATCCTCCTCAGCTTAATGAAGCTCCCTGAGGAGGCCCCTCAGCCTCCCCTTCCCCCTAGCGACTGCTCTCGGGATCTTTGCTCTCGGGATCACGGCCGTGCCGGCGGGGGTCGGCCCTTTTTGACCTCGAATGCTTGCTTGGCTTTGCGCCATTGTCTCTCGTATCCGGGACGTGACCGCGGCTCTTCTTGCGCCCAGCCAATCTCCACCTGAGACTCCTGCGGCCAGCTCGCGGTGCCACCATGCGCCCTCTTTCTCTCCCTTCTCCCTATCTGTCTTCTCCTCCCTCCCTTTTCCCTCTCCCTTCTCCGTCTCCCTTTTCCTCCCTTCCTTCTCCTCCCTCCCTTCTCCCTCTCCCTTCTCCCTCTCCCTTCTCCCTCTCCCTTCTCCTCCCTCCCCTCTCCCTTCTCCCTCCCTCCCTTCTCCCTCTCCCTTCTCTTCGCTCCCTTCTCTTCCCTCCCTTCTCCCTCTCCCTTCTTCCCGTGCCTTCTCCTCCACCTTTTTCCCTCTCCCCTCTTCTCTTACCTACTTTCCCTTCCCTTCGCCGATCGCAGCTCGTCCAACAACTAAAAAATCCCCCACCAGAGCCCCAACAGATGACTGTCTTCTTCTCAGAGTGCCAATATTTGATCCCAGTCCCATTTCTCCTTGACTCCCCCCTCCCCCCCGCCAGGTGCTCACCAAGGACTCGGTGACGGTGAGCGTCGATGCGGTGGTGTACTACCGGGTGTCCAACGCCACCGTGTCCGTGGCCAACGTGGAAAACGCGCACCATTCAACCCGACTGCTGGCGCAGACCACCCTGCGGAACGTGCTCGGCACCAAGAACCTGGCCGAGATCCTGTCCGAACGGGAGAGCATCAGCAGCTCCATGCAGGTGGGCGGCATCTGCGGGTGGCTGATTATCTTGATTGCGGGTCAGGTCTGGGTCAGCCACATTTCAATGCTGGGTCAGGGCTGGATCAAAAGGACTCAAATATCTGTTAGAGTCGGGTCAGGTTAAAATCTGGGTCAATGATGGGTCAGAGGGATTTCAGATGTGGGTCAGAGTTGGTTCGGATCGCTTTAAAATCTAAATCAGTGTTGGGTCAGAGATACTTTAAATCTGGGTCAAGGATAGGTCAGAGGGATTTCAAATCTGGGTCAATGATGGGTCAGAGGGATTTCAGATGTGGGTCAGAGTTGGTTCGGATCGCTTTAAAATCTAAATCAGTATTGGGTCAGAGATACTTTAAATCTGGGTCAAGGATAGGTCAGAGGGATTTCAAATCTGGGTCAAGGTTGGGTCAGAGGGATTTAAAATGTGGGTCAGGGCTGGGTCAGAGGGATTTAAAATGTGGGTCAGGGTTGGGTCATAGAGTTTTTTTTAATCCGAGTCGCTGTTGGGTTAAAAGACTTTTATTACGTGTCGGGGACGGGTCAATGGGATTTCACTGTCAGGCCTTGGGCCAAGGCTGTCAGAGTGACTCAAAAGTTGCACCGGGGTTGCATGCATAAAATGCTTCAAATCAAAGTCAGGTAATCAGGCAATCCCAGCAACATCGGACGCCAGTTTTTTATCCCACAAGACAGCTCGCAAACTGTCTCGAATCAAAAGTGCACCGGCTGTCCCGCCGGCTTCTTCTGCCAACTTTCACTGCCACCCCCCCCCCCCCTGTTTTCGAAGCCGAGAGGGGGGATAATTGAGTTTGGGCGACCCGGCGAGACTGTCCCATCCGTCCAGAAGGTCGATGCGAACGAAATTTCAAGCTCGAACAAAAAAAGCAGTTTTTAATTGACTGCCGCTCCGTCCGTCAGTCGTTGCTAATTGCGGCCCCTCCCCCCGAGGGAAGGGAGAACTTTCTGAGAGAGGCAAGAGGCCAGAGAGGAATCAGCAGGTCGAAGGAAATTTGACTCGCCCAGATCATTGATCGGGAAATGGTCACGTGACTGACTCCGGCTAGCGGCACTGGGGAGGGCGTTGAAAGCGAGGTGACCGAGGATGGTCTTGAGAGGAGAGCTTGAGCAAGTGCTCTCTGACTCTGGGCCTCTTGTTGGCGCTTGTGTCACTCCGTTTTGTTTGAGTCATCCTATGGTTTTGTTCGCGTCCCTCTCATTTCTTTGTCACATAATTTGTTTGCGTCACTCCACATGCATTTGTCAATCTTACTTTTTTTTCTAAGAAATTCTCTTGTCCTTCGCGTGCCGCCGCACCTCATCGCCCGGATTTCTGTTCCCAAGGCGCTGATCGACCAGCCCCGATCGATCGGCAGTCTCTGACCCATTCTTATCGTCTTTCAGCGCGGCGCTCATTATTCAGGTTTTGTCTGCCTCTGATTTTATAGTTGAGGACTTGCTCTCTCTGCCTTACGCTCGTAGCAGCAGGTGGCGCTTTTTCCAATCGATCAAATTGGGATTGAGCAAATTAGCTCGAGTTGGCCGCTTTTGGCTTGTTTCTTTGGGAGTGCAGTTTTTAGTGGAGATTGAATATTAAATAGTTTAGACAATGTGATACGCTAACAGAGTGACACAGGATCAGCGAGATTCAGGACCAGAGTGAGACAGGATCAGAGTATGACAGGATCAGAGTGAAACAGGATCAGAGTGACACAGGACCAGAGTGACACAGGACCAGAGTGACACAGGACCAGAGTGACACAGGACCAGAGTGACACAGGACCAGAGTGACACAGGACCAGAGTGACACAGGACCAGAGTGACACAGGATCAGAGTGACACAGGACCAGAGTGACACAGGACCAGAGTGACACAGGACCAGAGTGACACAGGACCAGAGTGACACAAGAATAGAAAGACACAGGACCAGAGTGACACAGGACCAGAGTGACACAGGACCAGAGTGACACAAGAATAGAAAGACACAGGACCAGAGTGACACAGGACCAGAGTGACACAAGAATAGAAAGACACAGGACCAGAGTGACACAAGAATAGAAAGACACAGGACCAGAGTGACACAAGAATAGAAAGACACAGGACCAGAGTGACACAGGACCAGAGTGACACAGGACCAGATTGACACAAGAATAGAAAGACACAGGACCAGAGTGACACAGGACCAGAGTGACACAGGACCAGAGTGACACAAGAATAGAAAGACACAGGACCAGAGTGACACAGGACCAGAGTGACACAAGAATAGAAAGACACAGGACCAGAGTGACACAGGACCAGAGTGACACAGGACCAGAGTGACACAGGACCAGAGTGACACAGGACCAGAGTGACACAGGACCAGAGTGACACAGGACCAGAGTGACACAGGATCAGAGTGACACAGGACCAGAGTGACACAGGACCAGAGTGACACAGGACCAGAGTGACACAGGACCAGAGTGACACAAGAATAGAAAGACACAGGACCAGAGTGACACAAGAATAGAAAGACACAGGACCAGAGTGACACAAGAATAGAAAGACACAGGACCAGAGTGACACAGGACCAGAGTGACACAGGACCAGAGTGACGCAGGACCAGAGTGACACAGGACCAGAGTGACACAGGACCAGAGTGACACAGGATCAGAGTGACACAGGACCAGAGTGACACAGGACCAGAGTGACGCAGGACCAGAGTGACACAGGACCAGAGTGACACAGGACCAGAGTGACTTAGCAACCAGAAAGACAGCGGAGCCCCGCGCGCTCCCAGCCGCCCTAAGCCGTTCCGTCACGGAAATCGATAAGCCGCTATTTGCCAGAATCAGCTGAGAACGCGGATGCAGACATCAAAGAACAGGATCGGTAATAAATCGATAGCGCCACGCGCCACCCCACCCCCCTTAGGGATCATCGACACTCTATCCAGCCAGCCGCCCGGCCCCTTGGCAACCGGGAAAAAATCAGACAGAGGCTGGGAGCCGCCACCTGAAGTAGGAAATCGTGTTGTCTGCCGCCGGGCCCTGGCTGAGTGAGTCGGCGCTCTGAGGGACTAGCAGCCACCCACCCCCCTCCGCTCTGTCACTAAGCGGCGCTCAGTTTCCCGGCGCTGATACGGATAGCGGATGACTGAGAGGCGGCCGCCATTGGGATTGAGGCGGGCGGAGGCTGGGGTGGCCAAATCTAATTGAATTCCCAGTCAAAGTTTTATTAATGTTATTAATACTGGCGTCCCGACTGCCCCCCCGACCGCTCCGTCCTCCCCCTCTACGGTGATTTTCCCCAGACCGAATCAAAAAGATTTTGTCCCGATGCGAGATTAAGCTTCTACTAGCCATTGCTGTGGTCAAAATTAATGAACTTTGACTGGGAGAGACCTGTCTGTCTCGCGCTGGCAAGTGCCGGCCTTGGGACTGACTTGGGGCTGCATCACTTCTGACCTGGCGTGCTATTGGCTGCCCCCCGGGTCTTCCAAGGCTTGCTCAGTCTCGGGCTTTGCTAAGTTCGCATCCTCATTCTCAGCCATGCTAAATTAACTGTCTGTCTGTCTGTCTGTCTGTCTGTCTATCTGTCTGTCTGTCTGTGTGTCTGTGTGTCTGTGTGTCTGTCTGTCTGTCTGTCTGTCTGTCTGTGTGTCTGTCTGTCTGTCTGTGTGTCTGTGTGTCTGTGTGTCTGTCTGTCTGTCTGTGACTGTCTGTGTGTCTGTCTGTGTGTCTGTGTGTCTGTCTGTCTGTCTGTGTGTCTGTGTGTCTGTGTGTCTGTGTGTCTGTCTGTCTGTCTGTCTGTCTGTGTGTCTGTCTGTGTGTCTGTGTGTCTGTGTGTCTGTGTGTCTGTCTGTCTGTCTGTCTGTCTGTGTGTCTGTCTGTGTGTCTGTGTGTCTGTGTGTCTGTGTGTCTGTCTGTCTGTCTGTCTGTCTGTCTGTCTGTCTGTCTGTCTGTCTGTCTGTCTGTCTGTCTGTCTGTCTGTCTGTCTGTCTGTCTGTCTGTCTGTCTGTGTTTTACCTGTCTCTCACTGGCTCAAGCCCCAAAATTCAGTCCGACAACGGCCAGCCGAACTCCCTCATCAACGTCACGACCAGGCACTGCCGCACTGCGCGCCGGGCTGGGCACCCCAATTTCCATCGCCCAGCCGGCGCATGGAGCTCGGCAACAGCAGGCAGGTCGGGGCAATCAGCAGCGACCCCCGGTGACGTCAAGCCAGTGAAAGAGAGCCCCGGATAATCAGTTTTAACTAGCCAAGCAAATCACGTAGACCCGAAAGAACATATTATTATTAGCCAATATCCTCGACTTTTGCCGCTCCCAGGGCGTGTTAATCCTCACAAGCTTTCCAACCCGCGCCTCAAATCCTCACGCAGACCTCACTTGACGAGGCCACGGTGGCCTGGGGAATCAAAGTCGAACGCGTAGAAATGTGAGCGAATTCTCATTTTCCTACTTACAGTAGACTGAGACGGATATTTCTCGTAAATAATACTCCATGAAATTTAATGCATTTTTTCTTAATGCCGCCATCCAGCAAGGATGTTCGTCTGCCGGTGCAGCTTCAGCGTGTCATGGCGGCAGAGGCGGAAGCTGATAGGGAGGCGAGGGCCAAGGTGAGTTGGCGACTGTAAATTAGCCGCGAATTTTTGTTTTTCCATATCCTGTATCCCAATTCCACATCCCAGATCCCAATTCCATATTTCAGATCCCAATTCCACATCCCAGATCCCAATTTCATATCCCAGATCCCAATTTCATATCCCAGATCCCAATTCCATATCCCAGATCCCAGTTCCATATCCCTGATCCCAATTTCATATCCCAGATCCCAATTTCATATCCTAATTCCTATTTCCACATCCCAGATCCCAATTCCATATTTCAGATCCCAATTCCATATCCCAGATCCCAATTCCACATCCCAGATCCCAATTTCATATCCCAGATCCCAATTCCATATCCCAGATCCCAGTTCCATATCCCTGATCCCAATTTCATATCCCAGATCCCAATTTCATATCCTAATTCCTATTTCCATATCCCAGATTTCAATTCCATATTTCAGATCCCAATTCCATATCCCAGATCCCAATTCCATATCCTGATTCCTATTTCTATATCCCAGATTTCAATTCCATATTCCAGATCCCAATTCCATATCCCAGATCCCAATTCTATATTCCAGATCCCAATTCCATATCCCAGATCCCAATTCTATATTCCAGATCCCAGTTCCTTATCCCAGATCCCGATTCCTTATACCAGATCACAATTTCATATCCCAGATCCAAATTCCATGTCCCAGATCCCAATTCCATGTCCCAGATCCCAGTTCCATATCCCAGATCCCAGTTCACAGATTCCAGTTAAAATGTCAAACCCAATATAAAATTATCAAATTGCCCAAACTGTAAGTTTTCTCAAAATTTTTCATAGTACATATTTCCCGGCCTCAACATTCCAGCCATGTCACTCCAAAATGGTGCCTGTCAGCGCAGAGCAGGGGTGCCCCCAACCCTGAGTAGTTAGTCTTCATTCTTCAGTCTCTGACAGCTACTTCCGGCTCTGACTGTCAGCTGGACAGTCGGGATTTTACTGGGGATGGGAGTTTTATAACCGGGCGAGGCAAAAAAGTGCGTTCACTTCGAGCTCCCAAGCGGCCTCAGATTTTAATTGACTTTTGAAAGCCATAAATCTCACCAAAATCATTAGAAATCTCACCCAAATCAATGCAAATCTCACACAAATCAATGCAAGTCTCACCCAAATCAATGCAAATCTCACCCAAATCATTGAAAATCTCACCCCCGGCGCCAGATAATCGCAGCCGAAGGCGAGCAGAAGGCCTCCCGAGCCCTGAAGGAGGCCAGCGACGTGATCAGCGAGTCGGCAACGGCGCTGCAGCTGCGCTACCTGCAGACGATGACGAGCATCTCGGCGGAGAAGAACTCCACCATCGTGTTCCCCCTGCCGTTGGACTTCATGGCGCACTTTGTGACGCCCAGCGTCAGGCCGATCCGCGGCGCGTCCAGCGGTGTCGGCAGCGGCGGCGGCGGTGGCGGCGGCGCCTTGACCGCCGGCCTGTGATGAGGACACGAGCGAGGATTTTCTCTGATGCTGAGTTCCGGGTCCGGGAGACGGAGAGCCAGCAAACTGACGCAATTCGTGTTTCGTTGTTGATTGACACCCTCACTGCGCCGCCACCGCCTTCTCGACTTTCTCGATCGAGTCACAAAACTTTATTGCGATACTTTAAATTATTAAGGTTATTAATTAGATGTACTTCTCGTCATGCTCTGCCTCAATGCCGTTTTCTTAAAAAGTAGTTTCATTCTCACTGACGTGTTTGCGCTTTGATTAAGCTTGAAAATTTGGCTAAGTTGATGAATTTTGTGTGTGAATTGGAGTTGGTGAATGTGAGTGTGTGTGAATTGGAGTTGGTGAATGTGAGTGTGTGTGAATTGGAGTCGGTGAATGTGAGTGTGTGTGAATTGGAGTTGGTGAATGTGAGTGTGTGTGAATTGGAGTTGGTGAATGTGAGTGTGTGTGAATTGGAGTCGGTGAATGTGAGCGTGTGTGAATTGGAGTTGGTGAGTATTTTGAGCCCATAAATGTAAAAAATAGGTGATTTATTTTTTAAAGAGATTTTGTAAACTTTGTTTGAAATTAAATGTTTAAATTATTTTTGGTACAAGTTCCGGAAAGCACTTTTGAGGTAATTTTTTCGCGAGTGTAAATCTGCCATTAGTCGCAAATCTTTTTCACAAAATGTTTATTTAATTCATACTCTTTTTCTGCTTTTTTCAGCCCACAGTTTTTTTCTGTTGCCCATTTTTATTTTAAAAATTCAAAAGCTGCGTCGAATATTTGTTAATCTGCTCCGGCTTTTCATTACAACTTAGATTACTGCGCTGTAAAACAAAGAAAATTTCCTTGCATACAAATTTTGTCAACTGATGAGAAACAGAAAACTTGCTTCTTTTTCCCGGAAAAGCTAAAATAAATTGCGAACAGTTTAATTTCAGGGAATAAAATTTTTAAAATATTATTTTATTCCCTTAAATTACTAATCATTCACACCTAATTAGTAATTATGAACTTGAAATCATCCGCCTTGGTAGGCTACAGTCAGTCAGTCAGTCAGTCAGTCAGTCAGTCAGTCAGTCAGTCAGTCAGTCAGTCAGTCAGTCAGTCAGTCAGTCAGTCAGTCAGTCAGTCAGTCAGTCAGTCACTCACTCACCCTGTCAGTCAGTCAGTCAGTCAGTCAGTCAGTCAGTCACTCACTCACTCACTCACTCACCCTGTCAGTCAGTCAGTCAGTCAGTCAGTCAGTCAGTCAGTCAGTCACTCACTCACTCACTCACTCACTCACCCTGTCAGTCAGTCAGTCAGTCAGTCACTCACTCACTCACTCACTCACTCACTCACCCTGTCAGTCAGTCAGTCAGTCAGTCAGTCAGTCAGTCAGTCAGTCAGTCACTCACTCACCCTGTCAGTCAGTCAGTCAGTCAGTCAGTCAGTCAGTCAGTCACTCACTCACCCTGTCAGTCAGTCAGTCAGTCAGTCAGTCAGTCAGTCAGTCACTCACTCACCCTGTCAGTCAGTCAGTCAGTCAGTCAGTCAGTCACTCACTCACCCTGTCAGTCAGTCAGTCAGTCAGTCAGTCAGTCAGTCAGTCAGTCAGTCAGTCAGTCAGTCAGTCAGTCAGTCAGTCACTCACTCACCCTGTCAGTCAGTCAGTCAGTCAGTCAGTCAGTCAGTCAGTCAGTCAGTCAGTCAGTCAGTCAGTCAGTCAGTCAGTCAGTCAGTCAGTCAGTCAGTCAGTCAGTCAGTCAGTCAGTCAGTCAGTCAGTCAGTCAGTCAGTCAGGCAGTCAGTCATCTGACTGACGCACCAATCCAATTATTAGGGGGAGCCAAAATTTTCCGGAATTTAAACAATTCAAAACTTGTCTCATGATCTTTCGAGGTGTTGCCGTAATAGTGGCAAGCGAAAGCACTGTAAAACGAAGCTCCGAGCTGTGCACTGTACAAGCAAGGCCCTATTTGAGTCGCAGCTCGATGATTCATGTGGCAAAAGATGCACCAACAGAGCACTTTTCGCAACAATATCTTCTGGATTTCCCGCTATTACCCTCTCTAATCCAAAATTTGACACATACTTTGAACTTAGAAACTCCAACTTTACGTCCCACTGTGTTCTGAACATCTTATGGACTTACTGTTATCGTTTTTAGTCGTTTTGAGTTTCAATTGCTTGTTTTCAAACCAAAAAAATAATTTAACAAACGAAAGAGGAAAATTGCCGAAAAACTGTAACAAATACTCTCAGGAGAATTTCTCAAGCATTTAGAATCTGTGGCTCACCCTAAAAATAATTAATTCAAGTTTGCAAGTATTTATAACTGAGTCTATGGCAAGAAGTGCCTTTGCTATTTCTAAAATACGAGAAGCAAGAACCGTTTGTTCAGCACGCTGATCTCGCACTCACTGAGACTGGCCAGCCGACTCAAGATGGAGAGCCTGCTGATTGACTGCACGCACCAGGACGCTCTGAAAGAATTTCTGCTCCTGTTCAGCGTGGTGGACCGGCTGCCCATGACCTGCCACCTGGACTGCTACGCCAAGTGCTGCCTGGTGAAGCACAGCTTTGTGAAGAGGCGCCTACCGATTCACTGCCTGCTGCTCTGCAGCGGCTGCCCCATGGACTCCATGTTTGTCCTCATTCACGGCAAGCTGGAGGTCCTCGCTCTGGCCGGTGCGTGGTGCAACTTTGCTGTTTGATGGTTCTTTGGCAGAGCCAGTAAAAATACATTGGAATTTACCCTTTATGCACTTTTATACGCCTCATCTGCAATTTTGTCCTTAAATGCCAAAAACTCATCCTTTGTGTCATTAATCCATCTTAATCCATCTTCATCTGCGCCATAATCCGCCGCTAATCCTACCCCATTTATCCACCATTTTTTCTATCGAAATCATTCGCCAACTGCGCAGGCACCAGCGAGCGGCTGCCGCAGGCGGACCCACTGGACCCGGCCCGAGCCGTCTGCCTGACCGAGTTTCAAGACGATTGCGTCATCGGAGTCGAGTGCCTCAGCTCGGCGGGCCTCGTCTCCCCGGTGACGGTCCGCGCCGTGACTGACTGCGTGCTGTACGAGCTGAAGCGGCAGGATTATCAAGCCATGATCCGCAGCCTGACCTGCGGCATGGAGCACAAGATGGCGGTGCTGCTGCGGCTGGCGCACCTACCCAAGACGTGGCACATCGTCCGGAGCAGCCTGTACGATGAGATGACGCTGCTGGAGAAGTACAACGCCGCGCACGCCATCGTCAGACGGCTGGTGGTCAAGAAGGAGGTCCTGCTGCGCCAGAGCCAGGACCCCGGCGCTCTGGTCATGATTGAGAAGGGCTCCCTGCAGGTTCGGCGGGGGTAGAATCTAGGGGCGGATAGGGACCAATCTAGGGCGGAATCTAGGGGCGGATAGGGACCAATCTAGGGCGGAATCTAGGGGCGGATAGTGACCAATCTAGGGCAGAATCTAGGGGCGGATAGTGACCAATCTAGGGCAGAATCTAGGGGCGGATAGTGACCAATCTAGGGCGGAATCTAGGGGCGGATAGTGACCAATCTGGGGCGGAATCTAGGGGCGGAATGTGGCCAATCTGGGGCGGAATCTAGGGGCGGAATCTAGGGGCGGAATTTGATTCATCTAGGGTGGAATTTAGGGGCGGAATTTGATTCATCTAGGATGGAATCTAGGGGCGGATAGGGACCAATCTAGGGTAGGAATCTAGGGGCGGATAGGGACCAATCTAGGGTGGAATCTAGGGGCGGATAGGGACCAATCTAGGGCGGAATCTAGGGGCGGATAGTGACCAATCTAGGGCAGAATCTAGGGGCGGATAGTGACCAATCTAGGGCAGAATCTAGGGGCGGATAGTGACCAATCTAGGGCGGAATCTAGGGGCGGATAGTGACCAATCTGGGGCGGAATCTAGGGGCGGAATGTGGCCAATCTGGGGCGGAATCTAGGGGCGGAATCTAGGGGCGGAATTTGATTCATCTAGGGTGGAATTTAGGGGCGGAATTTGATTCATCTAGGATGGAATCTAGGGGCGGATAGGGACCAATCTAGGGTGGAATCTAGGGGCGGATAGGGACCAATCTAGGGTGGAATCTAGGGGCGGATAGGGACCAATCTAAGGTGGAATCTAGGGGCGGATAGGGACCAATCTAGGGCGGAATCTAGGGGCGGATAGGGACCAATCTAAGGTGGAATCTAGGGGCGGATAGTGACCAATCTAGGGCGGAATCTAGGGGCGGATAGTGACCAATCTACGGCGGAATCTAGGGGTGGATAGGGACCAATCTAGGGCGGAATCTAGGGGCGGATAGGGACCAATCTGGGGCGGAATCTAGGGGCGGAATCTAGGGGCGGAATTTGATTAATCTAGGGTGGAATCTAGGGGCGGAATTTGATTAATCTAGGGTGGAATCTAGGGGCGGAATTTGATTAATCTAGGGTGGAATCTAGGGGCGGAATTTGATTAATCTAGGGTGGAATCTAGGGGCGGACAGGGACCAATCTAGGGTGGAATCTAGGGGCGGATAGGGACCAATCTAGGGTGGAATCTAGGGGCGGATAGGGACCAATCTAGGGCGGAATCTAGGGGCGGATAGGGACCAATCTAAGGTGGAATCTAGGGGCGGATAGGGAACAATCTAGGGCGGAATCTAAGGGCGGAATCTAGGGGCGGATAGGGACCAATCTAAGGTGGAATCTAGGGGCGGATAGTGACCAATCTAGGGCGGAATCTAGGGGCGGATAGTGACCAATCTACGGCGGAATCTAGGGGCGGATAGGGACCAATCTGGGGCGGAATCTAGGGGCGGAATCTAGGGGCGGAATTTGATTAATCTAGGGTGGAATCTAGGGGCGGAATTTGATTAATCTAGGGTGGAATCTAGGGGCGGAATTTGATTAATCTAGGGTGGAATCTAGGGGCGGACAGGGACCAATCTAGGGCGGAATCTAGGGGCGGATAGTGACCAATCTACGGCGGAATCTAGGGGTGGATAGGGACCAATCTAGGGCGGAATCTAGGGGCGGATAGGGAACAATCTAGGGCGGAATCTAAGGGCGGAATCTAGGGGCGGAATCTAGGGGCGGAATTTGATTCATCTAGGGTGGAATTTAGGGGCGGAATTTGATTCATCTAGGATGGAATCTAGGGGCGGATAGGGACCAATCTAGGGTGGAATCTAGGGGCGGATAGGGACCAATCTAGGGTGGAATCTAGGGGCGGATAGGGAACAATCTAGGGCGGAATCTAGGGGCGGAATCTAGGGGCGGAATTTGATTCATCTAGGGTGGAATCTAGGGGCGGATAGGGACCAATCTAGGGCGGAATCTAGGGGCGGAATTTGATTCATCTAGGGTGGAATCTAGGGGCGGAATTTGATTCATCTAGGGTGGAATTTAGGGACGGAATTTGATTCATCTAGGATGGAATCTAGGGGCGGATAGGGACCAATCTAGGGCGGAATCTAGGGGCGGAATGTGGCCAATCTGGGGCGGAATCTAGGGGCGGATAGGGACCAATCTAGGGTGGAATCTAGGGGTGGATAGGGACCAATCTAGGGTGGAATCTAGGGGCGGATAGTGACCAATCTAGGGCGGAATGTGGCCAATCTGGGGCGGAATCTAGGGGCGGATAGGGACCAATCTAGGGTGGAATCTAGGGGCGGATAGGGACCAATCTAGGGCGGAATCTAGGGGCGGATAGTGACCAATCTAGGGCGGAATGTGGCCAATCTGGGGCGGAATCTAGGGGCGGATAGGGACCAATCTAGGGTGGAATCTAGGGGCGGATAGTGACCAATCTAGGGTGGAATCTAGGGGCGGATAGGGACCAATCTAGGGCGGAATCTAGGGGCGGATAGGGACCAATCTAGGGTGGAATCTAGGGGCGGATAGGGACCAATCTAAGGTGGAATCTAGGGGCGGATAGGGACCAATCTAGGGCGGAATCTAGGGGCGGATAGGGACCAATCTAGGGTGGAATCTAGGGGCGGATAGGGACCTATCTAGGGTGGAATCTAGGGGTGGATAGGGACCTATCTAGGGTGGAATCTAGGGGCGGATAGGGACCAATCTAGGGCGGAATCCAGGGGCGGAATGAGATCTCTTCCCCGCCCGCCCCCGCCAGATCCGGTACTACAAGCGCGGTGCGGGCGGCAAGATCACGGAGGCGAAGGTGAACCTGAGCGACGGCAGCGTGTTCGGCTTCAAGAATTTCTACAGCCACATCCTGTGCCTCGGCCAGCAGCTGGGCAGGGGCGGCCGCCTCGGGCAGCAGTACAGCAGCCTGGTGCTGCCGGGCCTGGTGATCCAGGCCAGGGCCCTGGAGATCTCCGAGGTGGTGCTGCTTGACGCGGAGCTGTTCATTCGGTACAGCAGGCGAGATCCGGGATGCGTGATCCGCAGCCTGCTGTCCGGGGACCAGTTCGCCAGGGTGCACGACATCCGGCTCAACTGATGCGCGTCTTTGTAGCACTCTTTGTTGTTAAATTTTCTAATGCGAAAATTGTTGGCAATTTTTCAAAAATTTCTCAAACCACTGAAAAACTTAAAAATTAAAAATTAATTAAATTGGATGATTAAAAACGCATTTGAAGACACCCCATTGATTCGTCGTGTTAATTGAAATTTAAACAAATTGATAAATATATTTGTTTGTTATAACGGCGCTATAATCTTCGTCGTATTCAAATTTCAAAACAAAGAAGCAATCAAACAAACAAAAAACAAAACCCGAGGCAAATAAGGCCGAGAAAAAAGTGCAATCTTAATTAAACAAATGATGAACAAGCAAACAAAAAATAAAGAAAAACCAAAAGAAATTTGAGTGATTAATGATTTGAACGCGAGTAAACAAAAAAAGATTTGCATTTAAAGTTGAATACTATTTTTAAACAGATGCGGGTGAATTAGTTGCCTTGGTGATATTTTTCTAGTTATCTAAACAAACATCCATTGATTTCTACTTAATGGAAAAATATTTGCTCATTTAAAAAGGGTACAAAGGAAAACAAAATAAAATTTAATGAGAGCTACTGGATAAAATTGTGTAAATTTATGCAATTAATTCTGGATTCTAAATAATTGTACAAAGAATTGCAGCTAAAATTTCTAGGGCCATTTCTCCAAGGATAACAGAATCAAAAACAGAACTGAAAAAGGGGCATTTCTCTACTGAACACAAGTTGCAGACTTCCAGAAAAAAAGGACTTTATTGCGATTTAAAAAAATTGAATTTTATGCAAAAATTGCTCTAAACCCGATGCTATATCACGAGGTTTGCATTTTGAGGAGATCTCGCATTCTGATATCCTCAAATAGGAAAAGCCTAAATCAGAGCAAACATAGCAAATTCAAAATAAATCTCTTTAAAAGCTCCACCAAAGTCAAGCCAGCCAATCAAAAGTCATCAGAGGTATCGAAAAATGAGACTAGCCAATCAGAATTGAGCCAGTCAGTGGGTTCTAACTAAAACGGGGGACGGGTTGTCAGTCTAGCCAATGAGAAAACGATAGGGGACGGGTGAGTCAGTCTAGCCAATGAGAAGACGATGGGGGCGGGTGAGTCAGTCTAGCTAATGAGAAGTTAGTTGGGGTGAGTGATTCAGTAACACCAAATAGGCCGATAGAATGAGTAAAATCAGCCAATCAGAATCAAAAGGATCTTGGCTGTACAAAACTAGCAGCCAATTAGAAACCATCAATGTAGCAATAATTTTCTAGCGAAGACACCAAAATATAGGTGCCCCAGAGGCTGAAGAAGGCCACGGCGGTGGCCACTTTTGCTGGCCGTGGGCCGCCCAGCTCGCCGCCGACGGGTTTCAAGCGGCGCAGCAGCATGATGATGACGGCCAGGAAGGCCTCGGCACAGAACAGGGTGACGGAGAAGCCCAGGGAGCCGGCTTGAACGGTGAACTCCGTGCCTTCGGACCAGTGATAGATGGCCGCGATGGACCAGGCAACGCCGATGCCCAGGAAGACGTTGACCGCGTTGCTGCCCGTCACGTTGCCCACCGAGCTGTCGGCGTGCTCGTCGCCGATGGCTGCCACCTTCGAGGCGAACGTGTCTGGCGGGGCGACGGGTTTTGGTTACTGGTTGCACTAATGGGTTTGTTAGTCGCCGTTTTTCTGGTCACGAATATTTGTGAGGCCGGCTCACCTGGCAGGCTGGTGCCCAGTGCCACGAAGGTGATGGCTGTCACGGCGTCGGTGAGGCCGACCGTGCAGCCAAAGCTGGACGCCAGGTCGCCAATGACGGCAGTCAGCAGGCCAATCACTATGATGGACACGGTGAAGCAGAGCCAGCCGGCGGCGTAGTCTGAGACGCGGGGGAATCCGAGATTTGGGGATGCAGCTGATTTTTAAGTGGCTCTTTGCGGACAGATGAAACGGATGGGATTTGATCGGGTGCCTCTATCTCTTCGCTGAAATCCCATTCCTAATAATCCTCTTAGTTGAAATCCCATTTTTAATGCTTCTCTTTCTTGAAATCCCATTTGTAAGGATCCTCTTCCTTAAAATCCCATTCCTAATGCTCCACTTCCTTGAAATCCCATTCCTAATGCTCCACTTCCTTGAAATCCCATTCCTAATGCTCCACTTCCTTGAAATCCCATTCCTAATCCTCCACTTCCTTGAAATCCCATTCCTAATCCTCCACTTCCTTGAAATCCCATTCCTCATAGTCCTCTTCCTTGAAATCCTATTTCTAATAATCCTCTTCTTTGAAGTCTCATTCTTAATAATACTCTTCCTAAAAATCCCATACCCAAAAATCAATTTCCTAGCCACCTTGAAACCCATTTGCAAATCCCGGCCCGGTCATCAAAATCTCCCTCCCTAAAACCCCGAACATAAATGTCCCGACTCCTTATATCTCCCAGCTGAAATACCCTTGGTTCTAATCTTCCTTAATTAAAAAATTAGTGGCTCAAATCAGTCCTCTGATCCTATCCCATCTGCAAATCCCATCCCGTACGATCGCCATCCCAAAAAACACGGACTCCAGCAGTTCCGCCCGGCCCCCTTCCATTCCTCTCACCAGTCGGCGGCACGAAGGCAAACAACAGCTTCCAGAAGATAGTGAGGAAGTGCATGATGTAGTCGCCGCAGGAGGGCAGCTTCTCTTCCCCGTCGCCATCGCCCTCATCCTCGTTGTCGTCGCCTGGAAGATAAAAGAACTTAATCAAACAAAAATCCCGAATTCATCTCACGGCTCGGGCCGAGTTTTAGCCAATTCAAATTGTTAAGAAAAAATCCTTAGAATTCTGGCGACGCACCGGCGCTGACGGTGATGGCCTCGATGAATTGCTCCTTCCAGGAGGACGTGCCGACCACTAGGGACAGGTTGGCCTTCTTCAGCATGCGGTCCACCGTGTTCTGTGGCAGAGATTTTTTCAATGATTTTAAACTAAATTGAAAATGCCACTCCACAGCGGCATCTGAACTGCGTGCGACTGGCCCAGAATTGAGTGTGAAAATTAGCGCTGGCCGCTTACCAATCCAGTTAGTGTCTTGAGCCATAACCCCACACTTCTTTAGTCACCTATCCCTTCCCCCGCCCACCCTAGCCAGTCATCCACCCCACTCCCTCGGCCACCCTAGCGAGTCACCCACCCCATTGCCGCCCTTATCCTAGCCAGTCACCCACCCCCTTGCCTTCCCCACCCTAGCCAGTCACCCACCTCATTCCCTCAGCCACCCTAGCCAGTCACCTACCCTAGCCAGTCACCCACCCCACTCCCTCGGTCACCCTAACGAGTCACCCATCCCATTGCCTTCCCCACCCTAGCCAGTAACCCACCCTAGCTAGTCACCCACCCCATTCCCTCAGCCACCGTAGCCAGTCACCTACCCTAGCCAGTCACCCACCCCACTCCCTCGGCCACCCTAGCGAGTCACCCACCCCATTGCCGCCCTCATCTTAGCCAGTCACCCACCCCATTGCCTTCCCCACCCTAGCCAGTCACCCACCCTAGCTAGTCACCCACCCCATTCCCTCGCCCACCTTGAACTCCACGCTCTCCACTATGTTAACTTTGATCCGGGTGGTTTCCCCCAGCCTCGGCCGACCAGCCATCTCAGTGTCGGCGCAGTCCAGATCCTCCTCCAGGCGGTGGCCTGCGGGATAGCCAGCGGAGGCGGAGGCGCCAGTTAGGGGTTGGGGATGATTTTGGGTAATCAAAATAAGAGACGCTGAAAGCAGATTATTGCGGAGCAGCCGAGACCGGAACTGATTATTGCTGTTGATGAAGAGTCCCACCCGGAGGAGGAGGCTGGATTTGGTCGCGGGAGACTGGGCCGTCGCTAAAGAGACGAAGAAATTGGGGATAACAAGAGCGAACGAGGAGGATTTCTGCCCCATCTAGCCATGTCTTCATCTTCATCTGCTCGCCCCCAGGGGGGGCAGGGAGGGCCCAGAAGTTTTCTGGGAGCGGAAACTTTTCCGAACTTTTTCTTCCAGCTATCCCGGACGCGGCCGGGGCATCATCGCCAGCTGGCGCCGTGGAGGAGTCGGCGGAAAAAAAGCTGAGATTGACGCCTGGATTTGGTTGTTTGCGTTGCCGTCCGTTTGCCTAGCGAGATGGATATGGGATTCGAGGCTTAGGAAGATGGGGAATACTGCACTGCGGACACTCATGATGAGGTCAGGCCTGATGAAGGCTCCGTGGGAGGGGGGAGGCCCCAGAAAAAGAAAAGTTAAATGACGCAGAAGGTGTTTCACACGGGAGAAGAGGGACAAGACAGCGCTTGCTTCTAGTTGCCTTGGCCCTAATTATCCCGGATGCCTGGCTGCCATGCCGGACAAGGCCGATGGGTAAAAGTGCACTTTTCAGGTGTAAAAAATTCCATACATTCAGCTAAAAAAATCTAACTTGTGCTTCACGTCTCACCTTTGGCTTCCTTTTTATTTGCACTGGAAGCGAGAGATAAAGTGATTTTGCTCAATACCAACAAGCCGGCATCATGCTTAACATAGGGCCAGCTAAATATATCAATTAAGGTTAGTTCGGGTTCGGCTCACCAGCCTGCATTCAAAGCAATCAATTTTTTGACAACGAAAAATTCAACAACACCAGAACTGAATGGGATTAGTAGGTGTGTTCCGCTAATTCCCTATTCGAATAATTAACCGCCGTTAAAAGTACATGATTGACAGCCGCACCTGTCTCGGCATCAAATTCTCCGCGTCTGCAGCCGACAGGTGACTCTGTGCGCGCAGATTCATTTCATCATCAGTTTTGCAATAATTGGCGCACTGTACGTCGCTTACCGTAAAAGTACATTTTGTATTTTCTATGCGTACTTTTATGCTTACTGATGTACGAGCGTACAAATGATTTACGCGTCATTCAAATTTACAGTAAGGAATAGCCTTTTTGTACAAAGTAGAGAAATTGCAGTAATCTAAAAATCCAACATTTCCTGTAAATTACGAGCGTATGGGCATGATTGGTGAAAATTTTCAATTTAAATTGCCTCGTACTGTACATTACACGGTAAACCATGCAAGTAACATACTGTACACCATACTGTACATCATACGGTCCATCATACTGTACACCATACTGTACATCATACTGTACACCATACTGTACATCATACTGTACACCATACTGTACATCATACTGTACACCATACTGTACATCATACTGTACACCATACTGTACATCATACTGTACACCATACTGTACATCATACTACTATTACTAAGAATACGGGTGCATGCATAACACTTTATGCATTCAATCCAATCGCACATGACGTGACCAGGGATGTCTGAGTGTGTATATGAACTCCAGAATGGGGCTACGTTTTCTAGAAAGCGTCCACACACTTCACAAGGTGTGTGTGAGCAGCCGAAATCAGACAAGCTGCAGATAAAACTGCCATCCACATCAGGTCAGAGGCTGCAGCAGGGAGAATTAGGCTCGCAGCCATGTTGTTAGCCACAAATGTGAATGTGCCTGACAGACATCATTTGAGCAACTCATAAAAATCTCGCAGCCGGTCCGCTCCTACTCTGTACTTTTAAGACACCATATAGAAGTGATATAAACTTTATTTCTGTTTGCATTCGACGGGATGGACAAGTCGCCATGGGAGCAGAAAAATAACAACGGAGAGGAAATGCACTTCTCGCTAGTTACCGAGCAGCTAGTCAGCTTACCGACTTTCTTCATGAGCACCGGCTCGCCGAGCTCGATGAAGAAGAAAACATTCTTCTGGTACTCCTCGTAGTCGATGATGCGAACGTTGATAAACTGTCTGAAAAGTTCGGATTCGGAGTTCGGGATTAGCTGGGAGGTGAATCGGGTTTTTAGCCGCTAGCGAGCATTTGAGCAGCCAAAAATCTGCATCGAGCTCGGCGGTGCGTGAAAATGATGGATGACTGCGGCTGCTAGTAAATGACCCCCCTCCACAGTGTGCCCCCGTTGCCCTCGCCCACTGCCCGCTGCTCGCTGCTGCCTCTTCCGCCCTGCCCTTCCCCAGCTTCTTCGAGAGTTTGCTTTGCTGCGCCTCAGAAACCATGAAAAGAAGAGCCGGCCTAGAAAACGGGAAATGGGAAAACTAGGGGAGGCCGCATGGGGCAACCGGGCTGGAGGGGTCCCGGCGGCCGCTGCGTCAGATAAGATAACTCAGCCTCGGGCCTTCCTCGCTTATTTGGGGCCTCACCTTCCCTCGCCTGCTCAGCTCTGCTTGAGCGTTTCCAGCTCTTTTTTTGAAGCTGAACCAGTCCGCTCAGTCAATCAGCTACTACTCGTAATTTGTTTTGGGGGCGCCTGCCGCTCAGACTTGCGCTGTCTCACAGCAAGTCACTCAGTCGGTCACTTCATTAGTCACCCCGTCTTTCACTCAGTAATTCACTCGGTCTGTACCCTATCATTCACTCCGTCTGTCACCCTATCATTCACTCCGTCTGTCACCCTATCATTCACTCGGTCTGTCACCCTATCATTCACTCCGTCTGTCACCCTATCATTCACTCCGTCTGTCACCCTATCATTCACTCCGTCTGTCACCCTATTATTCACTCCGTCTGTCACCCTATCATTCACTCCGTCTGTCCCCTATCCCTCACTTCGTCTGTCACTCTATCATTCACTCCGTCTGTCACCCTATCCCTCACTCTGTCTGTCACTCAATCACTGGGCTGGCCTTGGCCCTTTGGGACAGCGCGAGTTTTCCCCGGCTCGCATCAACACGAACTTTTAATCCACCGAACGCGGCATCGAGGCGCGGCTCCGCCTGGTCGATAAGCGAAGGAGAAGCGAGGCGGCGCGGCCTCATTAGGACGGCCGTTCATTCGCTAATTCAGGGAGATATAGGAGGCGCAAAACGAGCCCATTATTTTGCCCCGGCAAAGCCAGACAGTCCTTTACGCGCATTCGTTCTCGGGTTGCGAAATAGAACTTTTTTTCCCCGAAAAAACTTTTGGGGATAACTAGGAATACGAGGATAATGAAAAGCGAGTGAAGAAGTTGTACAAGTTGTATCAATTGTTGGGGCTTTCCTGCTGCCATTTTTATTACTTAACTTAGTCCGACTGTTCAGAATGACTTTTGCTGAAAATGAAAGTTTTATTTCTTAGAATTATTCTGCAGAGAGTCAAATGCGATGTCAGGACATTAAGGGAGAGTCAAATCGCTTGAACTGATAGGAGTCAGATCAGGTCAGCTGAGAGTCAGATCAGGTCAACTGAGAGTCAGATCATGTCAACTGAGAGTCAGATCATGTCAGCTGAGAGTCAGATCATGTCAATGAGAGTCAGATCATGTCAGCTGAGAGTCAGAACATGTCAGCTGAGAGTCAGATCATGTCAATGAGAGTCAGATCATGTCAGCTGAGAGTCAGAACATGTCAGCTGAGAGTCAGATCATGTCAATGAGAGTCAGATCATGTCAACTGAGAGTCAGATCATGTCAACTGAGAGTCAGATCATGTCAACTGAGAGTCACATCATGTCAACTGAGAGTCACATCATGTCAACTGAGAGTCAGATCAGTTCAATTGTAAAGCAGACTCAGCAATCAAAAGAAGCAGAGAAGATGCTTAATGAAGAAGAGGCTAATAGATGCGGGGGCTCTGCAAATTTGTGTCGAATATCCCGTGAGCTCTGCGGCTCCAAGTTACTCGGTACCGGTCCATAAACTTTTTTATGCTTTCTTCTTTGATCCGCTCTGCCTCGGGCTGTCCGCGTCCCCTCCGACTCGGCCCATTGCAGATCGGCCTACTCAGCAAAGGCACTCCTCCTTTTTTCTTGTCTGAGGAAAGTCCACTAAAAGCTTATCAGCTTTCGCTTGAATACGAAGGAGATCTAGAATTTCCTTTGCCGGTTGCCTCCACCGGGGGACGGGTAGGGGGCTGGGAATTGAAGGGAATTTCTTTTTTTAGGCGTTTTCTAACGGGCTCGACATCCGCTTGCACGCGTAAACGCGGAGACTGCACGTAGAGAGAAGAGCGAGCTCAACAAAGCCATCAGTATTTGGGGGTCATCCATCACGGCCAATAGGGAAGATGGGATTATTGCTTTTCTCAATTTGGCTAATTCCGACCTCCAAGTCGACCCGGCCGGGCGGGTTATTGACGTCTGACATAAAATTGACTCAATTGATTGCGTGCGAAATCGGAGCTCACCGCCTGCTGGGTGGGTGGAGTCGATCTCAAAACACTTAAGCCACCGCCCATCCACCACGGGAGTGAATTTTCATCGATCGATAAACTCGATAAGGTCGAGTAAACATCTTTTCTTGATTAAACCTCGAACAATTAACCATTATTGTATGAGGAAATGAAAAATAAGCCACCCATCAGCTCACTCAGTCTGGTCGTTGTGAAATTCCAGGTATCCGTGCGCATCCTCGAAGTCCTTGCCTCCGCCACGGGCGGTCCCGTCAGCAGTTTTGTAGGGCACCCGAACGATGCCGCGAGCACCTGGGATTTCGGTGTGGGGGGCAAAAATTGGTTGCCGATTCACAATGTCAAAAGTAGCAATTAAAATGCACAAAAAAATACTTTTTATCTCGTACACTATGAAAAGATGCTTTATGATTAGCAAACCACTCTGTTCCTTCACCCACAGGCTATAGATTAGCAATCCACTCTGCTCCTTCACCCACGGGCTATAGATTAGCAATCCACTCTGCTCCTTCACCCACGGGCTATAGATTAGCAATCCACTCTGCTCCTTCACCCACGGGCTATAGATTAGCAATCCACTCTGATCCCTTACCCGCAGGCTATAGATTAGCAATCCACTCTGATCCCTTACCCGCAGGCTATAGATTAGCAATCCACTCTGTTCCTTCACCCACAGGCTATAGATTAGCAATCCACTCTGCTCCTTCACCCACGGGCTATAGATTAGCGATCCACTCTGCTCCTTCACCCACGGGCTATAGATTAGCAATCCACTCCGCTCCTTGATTAAAAAACTATAGATAAGCAATCCAAAGTTACACACAGCTCCAATTAAGTTCGGCCAATCGGATTTGCAGTATTTTGGCTCGCACAAAGACGTCCCAGACAGAAAAAGTATTGTAAGAAAAAAATTCTTCCCAATGAGTTCAGGTGGGCTTGGCAAACACACCAGGTGGGTCGGATCACACTTCGCGCCATGGGGGGGCGGTCAACTGAACAATACACAATGCAATGCTTTGCTTCTTCCCATTGCTGCACTGTTTGCGCGCTGGGAAAGTCACACCGAGAGAAGGGGAAAGAAATGAGGAGGGAGAGAGTGAAGAAAGTGAGGACGTGCTAAGCTTAGGCCAGGCAGCCTTCCTGCATATGGGGGCAGGCGTGTCAAGTGTGAATGGGGCAAACAAAAACTCTGATGGAGTTGAGAGAACATGCTAATTTTGGCAGGAAGAGGACAAGGATGTGAAGTAAAACTAGTCACGGAGGCCGGTCCAAGAGGCGAAAGAGGTGGGAGTTAAAGAGAGGTGACTGGAAAGGGGATGTGGGACGGGCAGGGCGTAGAATTAGTGGGAGCATAAGCTGGGAAGGGGGAGAATCGGAGATGGGAGACACCAGAGGGGAGAATCGTAGGGAGGAGACACCAGAGGGGAGAATCGTAGGGAGGAGACATCAGAGGGGAGAATCGTAGGGAGGAGACACCAGAGGGGAGAATCGTAGGAAGGAGACACCAGAGGGGAGAATCGTAGGGAGGAGACACCAGAGGGGAGAATCGTAGGGAGGAGACACCAGAGGGGAGAATCGTAGGGAGGAGACACCAGAGGGGAGAATCGTATGGAGGAGACACCAGAGGGGAGAATCGTAGGGAGGAGACACCAGAGGGGAGAATCGTAGGGAGGAGACACCAGAGGGGAGAATCGTAGGAAGGAGACACCAGAGGGGAGAATCGTAGGGAGGAGACACCAGAGGGGAGAATCGTAGGGAGGAGACACCAGAGGGGAGAATCGTATGGAGGAGACACCAGAGGGGAGAATCGTAGGGAGGGGACACCAGAGGGGAGAATCGTAGGGAGGAGACACCAGAGGGGAGAATCGTAGGAAGGAGACACCAGAGGGGAGAATCGTAGGGAGGAGACACCAGAGGGGAGAATCGTATGGAGGAGACATCAGAGGGGAGAATCGTATGGAGGAGACACCAGAGGGGAGAATCGTAGGGAGGAGACACCAGAGGGGAGAATCGTAGGAAGGAGACACCAGAGGGGAGAATCGTAGGGAGGAGACACCAGAGGGGAGAATCATAGGGAGGAGACACCAGAGGGGAGAATCGTAGGGAGGAGACACCAGAGGGGAGAATCGTATGGAGGAGACATCAGAGGGGAGAATCGTAGGGAGGAGAGACCAGAGGGAAGAATCGTAGGGAGGAGACACCAGAGGGGAGAATCGTAGGAAGGAGACACCAGAGGGGAGAATCGTAGGGAGGAGACACCAGAGGGGAGAATCATAGGGAGGAGACACCAGAGGGGAGAATCGTAGGGAGGAGACATCAGAGGGGAGAATCGTATGGAGGAGACATCAGAGGGGAGAATCGTAGGGAGGAGAGACCAGAGGGAAGAATCGGAGGGAGGAGAGACCAGAGGGAAGAATCGGAGATGGGAGACACTAGAGGGAAGAATCGGAGATAGGAGAGACCAGAGGGAAGAATCGGAGATGGGAGACACTAGAGGGAAGAATCGGAGATAGGAGAGACCAGAGGGAAGAATCGGAGATGGGAGAGATCAGAGGGAGAATCGTAGGGAGGAGAGTCCAGAGAGGAGAATTGGTTAGCCATGGATTTGGAGGGCACGCAGAGTTGCTATGGGAAGGCCAGGCAGTGGGCAAGATAAGTCGGGATCAGCGAGGGCAGAACGGGGCTGCAGGGTGGGGCGGGTCAGGGCGTGAAAAGTGAGCGGATGAGGCTGGTGGAAGTGAGTTTACTCAGCTCCCACTGCAGGTCGGCAGCCTATCCAAGTGAAAGTTAGTTTTGACAAAAAAAATCCAGCTCCGGAGACGGGCGCGCTGCGGCCATTTTGATTTTCAGCTAATTAAAACGGCCACCTGGGAGTCTGGGGTGCGGGCACGGGCTTCTAACACCAATCTCCGTTCTTGCCTAATAGAGGCAAGGCTCGCTTTAAAAAAATAACTATTTCTTAGCAGAAGTACCCAAAATAATTTTCCCCAATCGCTCTTCCACTGGCTGTCCTGTAGCTCCCCAAGGCACACTGGGTCCAACTTGGCTTCCCCCGCCTGCCCACTGACCGACTTCGCCCTCAAGTCCTCCCAGCCTTGATTTATCGCGCGCAGGAGGAAGGCCAGCGGGAGAGAGGCGGACAGTGGGGGAAAAGTTTGGCCCAGGCGCTCGGCAGTTGCACTTTTACGGGCGGCCCGGGGTGAGGGGATTCGGGAAAATCGGTAACCTTCCAGCGCCGCTCGGCTGGGAAAAAACCGTTCGGGTTGGAAGCCGCTGATGAGCCGCTGATTCGGGCCGCCAAGTCCCGCTGCACTTTATGGAGTCCCGCTGGGTCCTTCTGCAGCCAAAGACGGGATTAGGAGCTGTTCAGCCACGATGGAACCCAATGAAAATCCCGGCTATTTGCGCACTTCGTCCCCCAAGCGGAATTTGAAGGGGCAATAGAGGAAGACTCTGGCCGCGCCAATTTCCTTGCCATTTTCTTCTTCTCTCTCTACTTTTCTCCAATTCTCCAGACTACTTTTAATGCAGGTCCGATCCCCAGTCCCAGTCCACAAAAAATGGGATATCGATCCCATTGGAAGCTTTAAATTTCACCCCGCGATGTCCTCCTCCCAGGCAAGCATCTTGCGAAAAAAGATAATATTTTCCTTTCTTTCCTTTTTTAATAAACACGCTTTGGAATGGCTGGTCACTCGGAGCAAGCGGCGGCGTGACCAATCAATGCCTCGGTGTTGAGCTGCTTTTCTGTCTGTTTAGGTTTTGAAACTGCTTCGAGCTCGTACTTGCAGCAAAAAAATCGCCCACTTATTAGCCAACAAAATGCATTGAAGCCGCCAAACATTAAAAATTCTGTTCCAAAAAAGCCCAAATGAAAAATCCGAATAAGAAAAACGAAACAGAAAAACCACACACTATAAAACCCACGATCCAAAAACCACACTCACAGAGCTCACTCAGGACAAACAATCACAGTCGAAGACGTACTACAGAAATCCCTCATTGGAAAACCCACACCCGGAAAACCAACAGTGGAAAGCCCACCATGGAAAAGCCACACCCGGAAAACCAACAGTGGAAAGCCCACCATGGAAAAGCCACACCCGGAAAACCAACAGTGGAAAGCCCACCATGGAAAAGCCACACCCGGAAAACCAACAGTGGAAAGCCCACCATGGAAAAGCCACACCCGGAAAACCAACAGTGGAAAGCCCACCATGGAAAAGCCACACCCGGAAAACCAACAGTGGAAAGCCCACCATGGAAAAGCCACACCCGGAAAACCAACAGTGGAAAGCCCACCATGGAAAAGCCACACGGCAGTCAGCCCTCACCGGAGGTCCGCTCCACCTTGATCTCGGCCTCGCCAACCGACTCGCCGACGGTTTTCTCGGCCTCCTCGAAGTGAAACACACCCGAGTGATCGTCGTCCAGCACCATGACGGTGGCGCGGCACGGATCGGCCAGCACGACGCGAGCGTCCGACCGGCCGCCCTCGACCCGGATGTTGGACAGCTCCACGTAGAAGTGCTCGTCCTCTTCGAACACGTCGTCGTCGATGATGTTGAGGCTGAACTGGCAGTGCCGCTGGCCGGAGTGGAAGGTCAGGGTGCCCTTGGCGTAGTCGAAGTCCTCGCCGGCCTCGGCCGTGCCGTTCACCGTCTCGTAGTCGACTTTGACGCGATTGTTCAAATCGCCGCCCTCGCGGGTGACGGTGAGCTCGAAGCTGCCGACGTTCTCCATCACGGTGTAGTGGCCCGGGTCGAAGAAAATCCGCTGCACTGCCGGGTCCGCCACAGGCTGGCAGCCGGCCGCGTGGTCCGCGTCAGTGACGGACAGGCGGCGCTCCACCTTGGACTTCTTGATGACGTTGCCGGAGCCCGTCAGCTGCCTGGTCGCCTGCATCCGGTAGAAGGCGCGCGACTTCGGGCCGCGGTTCAGCACCTCGATCTGCGCCATCTCCTCGAGCGCCTTCGGCTCCACGTTGGGATGCTTCTTGCGAATCTCCCTTAGCAGCTCGATGTACTCGTGTCTGTGCCGCTCGAACTCGCCCTCGGTGTCGCCCGGCCCGGCGTCGGCGCCCTCGCCGGGATCGGCCGAGTCGGCGGCGCCTCCCGCCCTGGCGCCCAGGCTGTTCTGCAGCTCCGCGTCGCCGCCGTCGCGGTGGTAGCCCTTGCGGGCGAAGTATCGCTTGTTGAGGAAGTGCTTGAAGAAGATCTTCGTGTCGGCGATGTAGGCCAGCAGGACCGTCACAGGGAAGTAGGCGAAGGTGACGAGACCCTCCCAGACGGTGACGCGGCCGGGTGAGGACACCCCGATGATGATGTACAGCCACATGTAGGCGAAGATGGAGAAGGTGGCGGTGACGAAGAACACGGTGAGATGCTTGATCCGCCTGATCTCGCCGTCGGGCACAACGTAGACGCACAGGCCGATGATGACGAACAGGTTGAAGGCGGCGCTGCCGACGATGGTGCCGGGGCCGAGGTCGCCGGCCACGAAGCCTTTGCCGCAGATCTCGATGATCGAAAGCAAAATCTCCGGCGCTGACGAGCCCAGCGCCATCAGCGTCAAATTGCTGACGGTCTCGTTCCAGATGCGCACGCTGATGACCTGCTTGGTGCCGTCTTTCAGCTTCACCACGACGTCCTTCTCCTTGGAGGTGATGACCTCGATGGCGGCCATGAACCTGTCGGCGATGATGGACACGCCCAGGAAGCAGTAGACCAGGGTGGCCAAGTAGACAGTGGCCCGGGCCACGCGGTCTCCGAGGCTGAGGTTGTCAGAAGGCAGCCAGAGCGGCAGGACGACGCCAGGCTTGCAGGAGACATTCGCGAGCGACGCGCAGGTTCCGTTGACGTCTCGCGCGACAGCGTCCGCCGTCGGCCACAGGACGGCCAGCAGAAGCAGCAGCGTCAGAAACGGTGGCGGCGGAGGACCGGCCGCAGATGCCGCAGCCATTTCGCGTGTCAAGAGGAGATGCAGAGGCGGGGACTACAAGCACTCAGGGACCATGGCTGTCTCCGTCTGTCTCTCCGGCTAAGCAAGAAACGGTTTTGATTTCACAGGCGCTATTCAGTAGAGCTGATGGCGGGGAACAAACGGGAGACTGGGAGAACAGAGGATAAAAGGAGGATAGGGATTCACCTCGGCGACCGCCTCACCCTCCCGTTCGCCCTAGTTTTCACTCGCCCGATGCCTCAGCACTGGGGCCTGCTCAGCCAATGACGGCTCCTTGGAGTCCGGCCTGCCTGCCTGCCTGCCTGCCTCCCGGGCTGCGCTGGGAAGATGGGGAAAAAATCGCCTGATTTTCAGCATCGGGGAGACGGACACGCGTGGGAGAGAGAGTTGCGTGTGCCGCAGCTGGGGTGGGGGCCATTGATTGTTAAGCTTGCGCAGGACTGCACTGCTGAAGAACCCTCTAGCAGGCCTGCGCCCGCGGATGACGAAGCGAACGCGAAAGACGTCGCCTTGGCGCACTACCGCCAGCCAGCCGCAGCGCCTCGTTGCACTTAGCGGAAGGTGAATTGAGAAAATTGCGCGGCGCCTGGCATCGGCGGGGGTCATGCAGGACGGCGGGGGGGGGGTCGGGCGGATCCGCCAGGCCTTGCTATACGCCTCTCGCCTAATTCTTCTCTATTGCCTTCATTTTCTGCCCTAAATTCCAAAAAAGCAGCCTCCCCAGTCGCCCCCGCAGACCCCAGTTGGGATTCCAGCTAGCTGTAGCCAGGCCATTCTTCTTGCCTTCCTGCCGCGACCTCGGATTGGCATCGAGGGGGGGGGACAGACACTGGCATGCATGAACAAGGAGGAGCGGAAGATAAGGCGCACCGCTATGGAATTGCACTTCGCATTCCTGCAGTGCGATGTATTTGTTGCTACGCCAGCAGGATGATTGGACTTTCGGGTTCAGAGCTGTTCGAACTGGGCTGCCGGCCTCAAAAAACCAGTCAGACAGAGCTGAGTGGCTTCCTCAGCTGGGCCTCGGATCAGGGCAGGGAGGCACAAGAAAAGTTGGAACCGGAGATTGCGTGTGACATGCAATCCTAGAAGGCGAGTCACCCAGCCGGCCCTCCGCTAAAGTACTTTGCAGTTGGGCCGCTAATTGACAGCCCGTGGCGGGGGGCCTCCACGCCGCTGGTTGTCCAGTCAGGTAGGCAAAGAGCTGGGCGCATAGTGAAGTGAGATTTGAGATGAAGGCGAGAATTAGGCACGGCTAAGGGCTCAGACAAGTAAAAATCTTTTTCCCGTCGATTGCTCCCTGAGCAGCCGGCCGATTGTCGACTTTTCCTGAACAAGTGAGGCCGCAGCCGGGTAGTCATAAATTGAAATTTCCGCAGTGCCAAGTACTAGCCTCAAAGAACGGGCAAAGGACACTTTAGCTGCTGCTGCCGCTCCCTCAATGAGTGTCCCGCAAGAGAATTAGTTCTGCTTTACAGGCTGCCTCGCTTTAAAACGACGCGAATGTAAGTGAAGGCAAAAAGCCAAAAAGATGATTGACATGACGACGCGTAGCATGTGCCAAGGAAACGGTTGGTAAGTAAAGAAGAGGAATCAGCCCTTAAGTTTAGTATAAAGGACTAGCTCAGCCCCAATCAGGTGCAGCAACTGAGCTGAAAAAAGAGAAAAAAACTTAAAAACGGCCAAGGCCTCAGAAATTTTAAATAATTAGTTAGCGAGAAAAGTCCAGCCCAGTCAGATGGACGGCGGATTTTCAAATTTCGCTTCGATAAAGAGCGCCGAGTTTATTTTTGTTATTATCGAAAAAAGTCAAATTATAGTAACAGGGTAATTAGAAAACTATTACGGGGAACAAAGGATAAATAAAATTTGGCAAATAGATACGTACTTGAGTAAGCAGACATTTGATGCTGTGATTTAGAAAAATTATATTGTTGACTGGACACTCCTTACAGGCATCAAACTACTGAGAGTAGACACGCGAGCCGTGGAGCATGGCAGTTATAATTTATGTCGAGCACCAAAAAAACAGATGAGGAGTATAAGCGATAAACGGGAAAATAAAAAAATGGGAAATAAATTAAGCACAGGAATCAAATTGCGGCGGTAGAGGAGGGGCCAGAAAATGCTTAATCATGAAATTATTAAAATTAGCTGAAAATAAAGACGAAAATGCAGCGCAATAATTAAACGCCAATTGAAGCAAATTATATAAATAAAAAGCACCATAAATAGAGTTTCGTGTCATTAAAAGACGGTTTAAAATTTTTAAGCGAAAATTTAGTCAAATTAAGCCGCTCACAGCTCAACGCAGAGCGGCCAGCGAGTAGGTCCGGTCCTCCTCCCGCTTCCTCTCGGCCGCCGCCCGCTTCTTCTTGGCTGCCCGTTTGGCGTCCAACTCGAAGCAGCGCCAGATGCGCAGCGTCTCGTCCGAGCTGGCGCTGGCGACGCGCTCGCCGTCGGGGGAGCCGACAAGGCAGAGCACGCGGTCCGAGTGGCCCAGCAGGTCGGCCACCTTGCTCAGCTCGGGGTATTTCCACACGGTGAGCTGGTGCTCCGAATAGCCGTGGCTGGTCACCAGCTCTTTGTATTCCTCGTTCCACACGATGCCAGAAACCTAGAGCGGAGCAGAGGAGCGGATCTAGATACGAGGGGGCGGAGCACAAGAGCAGATCTAGATACGAGGGGGCGGAGCACAAGAGCAGATCTAGATACGAGGGGGCGGACAAAAGAGCGGATCTAGATACGAGGGGGCGGAGCACAAGAGCGGATCTAGATACAAGGGGGCGGAGCAGAAGAGCGGATCTAGATACGAGGGGGCGGAGCAGAAGAGCGGATCTAGATACGAGGGGGCGGAGCACAAGAGCGGATCTAGATACGAGGGGGCGGAGCACAAGAGCAGATCTAGATACGAGGGGGCGGAGCAGAAGAGCGGATCTAGATACGAGGGGGCGGAGCACAAGAGCGGATCTAGATACGAGGGGGCGGACAAAAGAGCGGATCTAGATACGAGGGGGCGGAGCAAAAGAGCGGATCTAGATACAAGGGGGCGGAGCAAAAGAGCGGATCTAGATACAAGGGGGCGGAGCACAAGAGCGGATCTAGATACAAGGGGGCGGAGCAAAAGAGCGGATCTAGATACAAGGGGGCGGAGCAGAAGAGCGGATCTAGATACAAGGGGGCGGAGCAAAAGAGCGGATCTAGATACGAGGGGGCGGAGCAGAAGAGCGGATCTAGATACGAGGGGGCGGAGAAGAAGAGCGGATCTAGATACGAGCGGGCGGAGCAGAAGAGTGGATTCACTGATCATAGAAGTATAACAGGACAGAAACAGGACTTTGATGATCGGGGAGGCAACAAAAACACCGATCAAATTCGCACCTGGCTGCCGGTGTCCACGCTGGTCACGTGAGCTCCCGTGCGCGCATTCCAGAAGCGCAAGTGCTTGCAGATGCTGCCACCGCCCGTAGCCAACAGATTCTGCTTCCAGGGGCACCAGGCAAGAGATTTGACGGCGCTCTGGTGATGCGTCATCACGTGCAGCGGCGCCTCGGCGGCCATGTCGAATCCCCAGACGGCCACGAGATTGTCGTTGCCGCCGGAGGCCAGATGGTGGCCGTCGGGCGACCAGGCCAGGCCGCAGATCTCCTGCGTGTGGAACTGCGCGCTGCCCACCAGCCAGTTGGATTGGCGAACGTCGGCGTGTCGCAGCTGGCCCCAGCGGCTGCCGCTGGACAGCAGGTGCTCACGCCAGCTTAGAGCCGACACCCGGCCAATGTCGGAGGTCGGGCGCATTCGCCTGACAGGTCGCTGGGTGGTCACGTCGAACAGGTAGATGTCGCCGAGGTTGTCCGACACGGCCAAGTAGTTGCTAACCGGTGCCCACTTCACGCAGGCCACGAAGCCGTGCGCGTTGTCGAAGTTGGCCAGGTCGACCAGGTGGGTGATGCTGCCGTCGCCGCCGTTCCACAGGTAGACGGACTCGCCCAGGGCGCAGGCCAGGATGTTGTCGGAGCTCCAGTCCAGCAGGTTCAGGTAATAATCGTTGACTAGGTTGGGCGCGTCCAGGGTGCGCTCGGCCGATGTTGGCACCTTGCGCTGACGCGGCGCCGTTTTGGCCGAGGCCGATGTCAGGTAGGCCGGCGCCATCGGCTGGGGGGCGCCGCCCGTGTGCGTCAGGATGCGCGCCTGCGGCGGTTCGGGGCGGGGGAAGCCATTTTGGTTGCTGGGGATGGCGTCTTTTGGGCGCCTAATGGGAAGACGATCACCTCTTAGGTTGTTTTTTAATATTGATAGCTGCACAGACAACTAGCTGGGAAAGGATGTTTAGTTGCTATGGGGATATTATAATTGGTTGCTATGGGATATTATAACGGATTGCTATGGGGATGTTATAATTGGTTGCTATGGGGATATTATAATTGGTTGCTATGGGGATGTTATAATTCGTTTCTATGGGGATATTATAACTGGTTGTTATGAAAATATTTATAAATAGTTGCTATGGGAATATTATAATTGGTTTCTATGGGGATATTATAACTGGTTGTTATGGGAATATTTATAATTGGTTGTTATGGGGATGCGGTATTAGATTGCTACGGAAATACTGGGATTAGTTGCTATGGCGACACTATAATTGTTTTTAATGGGATTTTTATGAGTTGTTACGGGAATACGGTAACTGGTTGCTATAGAGATGGTTGCAGCAATTTGAGGAGGAGCAACATTGGTATAAATAAAAATAATCCGGAAAAAGAAATGATCTAATGAGCTGCTTGTGAAAACTGTCTGAATTCGCTGAACCAAACACACACACACACACACACACACACACACACAAAATCAATAACTTTAGCAACAAACAGCGCCGCTAAATGAATAGCTTTGCCACAAAAATCACCGCCCGCAACAGTGCAACAAAAAGTGCACCATCGGCAAACCCCCCTGGCTAACAAGGGCTGCACACTAACTAAATAGAAAGAAATGAAATTGCCAACATATGTTTACGTGCCGAAGCTTTTCGTCCTAAGCGGACATCGTCAGGGTCGATTTATTGAAAACGAAAAACACTGGTATTTAAAACATAGGTTGTTGCACATTGTGAGTTAAAGTCCGATGTACAGGGTCGAATTATTGAGAAACGAAAAACGTAAGTGTTTAAAAGTAGGTTATTGTACAATGTGAGAAAAAAAGTCCGATGGGCAGGTCAGAGGCGAATCAGAGGTTGGAGAGGAACGCACACACAACACAGAGAGAGAGCGTGCCTCATACGTCAGAACACTTGGAGCTGTTGGCTTGCACCGTTCCCCGCTAATTGGACATTAAGGTTTGGCTTGAGGGCCTTGATGTACAGGGCTTCAAGAATGGTCAGTTTGTAATCTTGCCTACACGTGTCAACAACTTTGAACAGTTCAAGTGGCTCCTTATTACAACAACTATCGCAACCTAGCAAATGGTCCCGGATAGCAGAGTTTTTACCCAATGCTCCTTAGCCCTCGTGTATAGATGTCGTTTAGTCTTTCCCACGTAAGTGGTGCTCTGATCCACAGAGCAATTGAATTGGTACACGACACCTGCAACAAGTGGCCTTGGAACACGGGATTTCAATCTGCTGACAAAACGGGAAATCTTGTCGGTGCGAAAGATGACCTTGATATCAGAGTCAAACCATTTACGGAAAATCTTTTCAAGTTGTTTCTTGAACGTTATCGATGGTTTGACTCTGATATCAAGGTCATCTTTCGCACCGACAAGATTTCCCGTTTTGTCAGCAGATTGAAATCCCGTGTTCCAAGGCCACTTGTTGCAGGTGTCGTGTACCAATTCAATTGCTCTGTGGATCAGAGCACCACTTACGTGGGAAAGACTAAACGACATCTATACACGAGGGCTAAGGAGCATTGGGTAAAAACTCTGCTATCCGGGACCATTTGCTAGGTTGCGATAGTTGTTGTAATAAGGAGCCACTTGAACTGTTCAAAGTTGTTGACACGTGTAGGCAAGATTACAAACTGACCATTCTTGAAGCCCTGTACATCAAGGCCCTCAAGCCAAACCTTAATGTCCAATTAGCGGGGAACGGTGCAAGCCAACAGCTCCAAGTGTTCTGACGTATGAGGCACGCTCTCTCTCTGTGTTGTGTGTGCGTTCCTCTCCAACCTCTGATTCGCCTCTGACCTGCCCATCGGACTTTTTTTCTCACATTGTACAATAACCTACTTTTAAACACTTACGTTTTTCGTTTCTCAATAATTCGACCCTGTACATCGGACTTTAACTCACAATGTGCAACAACCTATGTTTTAAATACCAGTGTTTTTCGTTTTCAATAAATCGACCCTGACGATGTCCGCTTAGGACGAAAAGCTTCGGCACGTAAACATATGTTGGCAATTTCATTTCTTTTCCTGTTGCTTATAAAGCGAGTTACCTTACCAGACTTAAATAGAAAGAATCACCCTATAGGCCTAACCTTCTCGTAGCAGCTGCGCGAAATCCATAAAAAAAACAAGCAGGCCACGCCCTTGATAGCTCGGCTGTCGGCGTGTTTTTTTATACTTTTTTAAATAGAGATGACGGAAAAAACATAATCTAAAACTGGCTACATTAAGCAGTTGGCTAATCCTTCGCCATCCCAACCTAGGAGTGCAGTCCTAAAAGCACCGAGATTCACAACCAATGAAATCAACCGGAGAGGAGGATGTTAGCAAGGCTAAACCGCAACCCATAGTCGTACACGCAGATGAATACAGATTTGGAAACTCTGGCACTACGGGGTTACAATTCGATGGGGATCAGCATTCAGCCTGTCAACAATATTGTCAATTATAGCAATAAATGAATGTCCGCCTTTGTAGGTCCTGGGTTCTGCGAGTGAGAGCTGGGAAAACTACGGGCCGGTCGGGACCTACCTGCTCGCCCTGAATGATGCCGTTGGTGAGCACGTCGGCCAGAGCCTGCGTGTAAACTCGCTTCCCGTTGCCGCCTCCGCCGCTGCTGCCGCTGGCATTCAGGCTGGCGTTGAGACTCTTGTCCGGCGTGGTGTTGGCCGAGCTGATCGCCTGCTTGGTGGCCTCGATGGCGTCCGGGTGCCGGCTGGGGATGAAGCGGTCGCCGCCGTCAGTGAGGCTGTTCGACCGGCTCAGGCGGCCGCAGTTGCTGGCGCTGCGGCTCTTCCGCATCCGGCGTCGGGCGCTGCCGCCGGACTTGGTGGCGGAGCGGGCGCCCGCGGCAGCCGCCTCGCTGATGGGGCTGCAGGCGGTTCGGCTGGTCGCCGACGCGTTCCTGGAGCTGGCGTTGAGGGTCTCCAGCAGGCCCGGGCAGCTGCCTTTCCGGGACATGCTGCGGCTGGAGGCGGCCGAGGCCACCGGCCGGAGCTGCTGATGGTCGCCGAGTGGCCGGTGCGACGGCCTCTGCGAGCCGGCGGCCGCGGCGCTTGAGACGGACGGCAGCACGGAGTCCAAGCGCATCTTGCGGTCAAGGATCTGCGACAGGGATACGCTCATGGTGCTGATTGGCTAATGCTGCTTGTTGCCGGTCTGTCACTTGCGTCCGAATTATTGCTTGCTGGGGCGGGCTGGGCGATGTTGGAGCTGCAAATTAATGAGTCAGGGGAGGCTGCGATGGATTGGGAGGCTACGGATGTGACCAGAACACCCGGATGTGAGGAGAACACCCCGATGTGAGAAAAACACCTCGATGTGAGAAAAACACCCGGATGTGAGGAAAACACCCGGATGTGAGGAGAACACCCGGATGTGAGCTGAAGAACACCCCGATGTGAACAAAAGAACACCAGGATGTGAGGAGAACACCAGGATGTGAGGAGAACAACCGGATGTGAGGAGAACACCCGGGTGTGAGGAGAAGAACACCCGGATGTGAGGAGAAGAACACCCGGATGTGAGGAGAAGAACACCCGGATGTGAGAACACCTGCATGTGAGGAGAACACCCGGATGTGAGCTGAAGAACACCCGGATGTGAGGAGAACACCTGCATGTGAGGAGAACACCCGGATGTGAACAAAAGAACACCCGGATGTGACTAAAAGAACGAATTTCGAAAATTTTTGAACACCAGGATGGACCCTCTCCCAGAATTAACTACTTTATAAAAAATCAAATTGACAAAAGCAAAACATTTTTTTGCGCTGCAAATTTATTTAGGCCTAATAGTTCGATCGATGGTACAGCTTAGTTAGAAACGCACAATAAGTCAGCCATAGCAGTGAAGTAGGTTAGCACCAAAATGCGGGAAAAAACACGGACAGAAAAAAATAATGAGCGCAGACAAACAAACTGTTTGCCAAAGCAGATTCAGATAGTGCAACAAAGTAGAAAAGCCGGTACAAAAAGTGCATTTAATTAATGAGCGCCGATTTTAGCTGGTCAAATGGGAGAAATGCGCAGACAAAAAATGTACTTTAAGAAAATAGTCGTCGTCATTGGCAATAATTTTCGTTAAATAAAAACAATTTTCAATTTTTTGTTAAAAATGCGGGACATTAGAAAAATAATTGGCATATTATGTACAAAAAATTGCTAGATATACAATTGCATATCGTTTTAGATAATTTTTTTGCGAAAAAACGCTTTATCGTTTAAGTTTCGAAAATAAATGGGAATTTTACAAAACAACACCGAGACTGAGTCAGTTTGATCGGAAATTCGTAACAAATTCACGCATTGCTACTCAGAGTAGCAGGCTCAGCAGTAGTAAGCCAATTTCCCACGGCGCCCCGCACCGCCGCCGCACAGCAGGCTGATGACGGAGTCCTCATCGCCCTCATCCAGCGGATCGTCACCGTCGAAGCGTCCCAGATCGCCCGCAATGCGGCGCAGCAGACGCTCGTGCGCGGCCTCCCGACGCCGAAGATGCCGACGCTCGCTGGCTAGCAGCTCCGCTAGGAGGGCCAGCCGGCCTTTCAATGCGGACGCCGATGCCGCCCCCTCCGTTGGTCCTCGCGGTTGCTGCTGTGGCTGCGGCGGTGGCGGCCGCTCGCAAGGCGGTCGGCGTTGTTGAACCCGACGAGGAGCATCCAAGACGGCGGCTGCAGCCGCATTCACGGGCGTCGGTTGCGGCACCCAGGCGACTTGATCGACGCGAAGACGGCGCTGTCGGCGATGCGGCTGCGGCAGCGGCCGCTGCCCGGCATTCCTGGCTGTCTCGCACGGCGACCGGTCCTGCAAATTCGACCGGCAGATTGGCCTGGTGCGCCTTGAGAATCGCCTTTAAACTGCCTTGAGAATCGCCCCCAAACTGCCTTGAGAATGGCCCCTAAACTGCCTTGAGAATCGCCTTTAAACTGCCTTGAGAATGGCCCCTAAACTGCCTTGAGAATCGCCCCTAAACGGCCCTGAGAATCGCCCCTAAACTGCCTTGAGAATGGCCCCTAAACTGCCTTGAGAATGGCCCCTAAACTGCCTTGAGAATGGCCCCTAAACTGCCTTGAGAATGGCCCCTAAACTGCCTTGAGAATGGCCCCTAAACTGCCTTGAGAATGGCCCCTAAACTGCCTTGAGAATCGCCTTTAAACTGCCTTGAGAATTGCCCCTAAACTGCCTTGAGAATCGCCCCTAAACGGCCTTGAGAATTGCCCCTAAACTGCCTTGAGAATCGCCCTAAAACTGCCTTGAGAATCGCCCCTGAACTGCCTGAACTCATCCCATCCCATCATCAAGGCACTGTGAATCTGCACAATAAGTGCCCACAAACCTGCACGATGCCCTCATCGCTGGTGTCCCCGTTAGCAGCGGCAGCCGGCGCCACAGCTGCTTCAACGCCAGCGGCGGCGGCGGGCAGTGGAGTCTGCAGCAAGAGCTGCTGCTGCTGAGCCGCCCGGTCCGCCACCCGCTGCTCAGCGAGCCGCCTAGCCAGGTCGTTAATCTCGGCCGCCTGGCTAGCAATGCGATCCAGCTGATCAGTCAGCCTGCCGCTAAAGAGATTCGCCTCGTCCCTGGGCTGCCTGGCCACCCGCTGCTGCTTGCTGAAAACTGCCGGACTGGTGCCGGCATCCTTCAGCACAAGTTTCTCCTTGTTGCCGCCCGGACAGTTGGCGTGCAGGGCCGCAACAGACGGACTAAAATGGTGGTACAGATGGTGCAGACGCTGCTGATGAAGCTGGCGCTGCAGCTTCCGGCTTTGCTGTTGCTTAGAGCGCCGCTTTGATTGCTTGAATTGCTGCTGCGAAGGTTCGGCGTTCTCTTCCTGAAGTAATTATGGTTTGAAATGAGCGATTTTTAATGTGATTCTCGTACCGAGCCAGAAATCCCTGATATTTTCTTGCACTCAAGATTTACCTCTTCCTCGAACCGGGTCTCGGCGGTCACCTCGCCGCCATCGCCACCAACGTCGGATTTGCCAACCAAGAATTCCATGAGGCCGTGGAATATTTCTAGCAGGTTTCGGACGGCTTCGCCATTGCCCGACATCAGGTCGGCGGGCCGAATGTGCGACAGCGACACGTGCAGGACGTCGTTGGCAAGGCTGTCAATCACGCAGGCCAAGTTATGCCGAAGATCCGCCTGCAGAGTAAAGGGATTTTTACTGAGTTCGTCAATAGTGATCATCTTTAATTAAGTTGATAGAAACAGACGCTTTTGCTAAAAATAGAACTGCTCCGCCAATCATGAAACAGACGCTGTTGCTAAAAATAGAACTGCTCCGCCAATCATGAAACAGACGCTGTTGCTAAAAATAGAACTGCTCCGCCAATCTAGAAACAGACGCTGTTACTAAAAACAGAATCATGCCGCCAATCTAGAAACAGACGCTGTTGCTAAAAACAGAATCGTGCCGCCAATCATGAAACAGACGCTGTTGCTAAAAATAGAACTGCTCCGCCAATCATGAAACAGACGCTGTTGGTAAAAATAGAACTGCTCCGCCAATCTAGAAACAGACGCTGTTGCTAAAAAAATAGAACTGCTCCGCCAATCAAGAAACAGACGCTGTTGCTAAAAATAGAACCGCTCCGCCAAGCTAGAAACAGACGCTGTTGCTAAAAAAATAGAACAGCCAATCAAGACACAGAGGCTGTTAGGCTGGCGAACCCACCTTGGTGACGGCAGGCCGTATCATTCCAATCTGGCAGTCGCAGCAGATTGCTTCAAACAGTTGTACAAGAAGCTCAGGCCCAATATCGGCCAGGCAGGTCACGTGGCCAGGCAGGTCAAGGTTGATTAGAAGATCATTGGCCATGGCCACATAGTGCTGCTCAGTGAGCTGCTGCCACTCCTCCATGGAAGCGAAGGAGCTGGAATTTATTAATTCAAAGTAAAAGTACTTTAGTTCGTAATAAAATTTGCACAGTTCAACAACAAAATTCAATTTTTAAGACCAAAAATTTATTAAAAAATGATACCAAAACCCTTGCCTATTCAAATACTAAAATTTACGAATAAAGAAATGACTGACAAGGAATGACAACCGCAAGGCCAGAAACAACAACAAAGGAAAAACCAAAAAACGCAGTAGGAGATCGATGTATTCTCATGCTCTGTTTCAAAACTAATGGGAAGCGACAAGATTTTCTCTAGCTAATAGTAGAAAAATAACAGCAAAAAATGGACAACAGTAGCATAGGGAAACCTGGCTATACAATTCAATAATCACCAATATATCAAGTCTCTAAGGTGTGTAAAATGCCAAGTCAAGAATCTCTAAAATAAGACAAACAAAAAAACAGTAAATATTGACAGGGGAATGCACAGAACTCTGTCACAACATTGCCAATTTTTTAAAAATGTCAGCAAAACGAACAATAAATTACATACAAGAAAATAATATTGGTCAGTAAATAAGTCAAGTAAGTAAAGTTACAGCCACCAGATAAACATTTGAAAGTTTGTTTGTCCTCATCTAACTCAGTGTGTCAAGCAAGTCATTACAAAAACATGCAGATTTCATTAATAAATTATCACAAATTCATTCCTTGATAACCGAAAATTTATCCTAGGAAAACATTAGACGCCTCTACCATTCGACCAGATTTGCAGCCAACGGCACAGCCGCAACACCCACATTAAATTTTCCCAGTTGAAACTGACACCCGATCTCAGCTGGGTGGACTGAAGCAATGCGGGATTAAGTCCTTGCTTAAGGGTTCAAATTTTCTTATCGTAGACGCGACGGGGTTCAAGCCCACGACCGGGACGCCCTAGTCACTAGGCTACAACTGCCTTGGCCACTTTCTAAAATCCCAGGAAATAGAATCAGTATTATTACTAGTTTATTCCTGGATTATCCTCAATTTATCAAATATCGTAAATAGTCTGGGGGTCGTATTAAATTCAGTACAGAATTATCACTGAATCATCACAGGCTTATCATTAATCCATTTAGGATTATCATTAATCCACACAGGATTATCATTAATCCACTCAGGATTATCATTAATCCACACTGGATTATCATTAATCCACATAGGATTATCATTAATCCATCCAGGATTATCCTTATTTCATCTTAGAATTTTCCCTAATTGATTTCAAAGTTATCCTAGTAAAAAGCAACCAAGCTATTCATAAAAAAACAGCGATCCCAACGCCTAAAGCAACCCCCCCACCGCTAGGATCAGTTCAAGTAGGTGCAGGCGTGCGGGCCGTCGGGGCATCGGACCACGGGCAGGTGGCCCGAGTCCCACATGCCGGGCCCACAGCGGTGGCAGAGGCCGGCCAGGATGCAGGGCAGAGCCGGCTGGGCGCGGAATCTGGCCAGAAGGCGTCGGGCCCGGCGCAGCAGCGGTTCGGCCTCCATGCGGCCGGCCAGCTGGGAGAAGTACAGCAGAGCTTCGTCGGCGGGCAGGCGCTTGTCGGCGCAGTAGTCGCCGTAGGAGTCGATAACGGCCAGGCAGAGGAACAGGTGGAAATAGTCGGTGACGCAATGCGCCCAGCAGGTCTCCCACAGGCGGAGCGTCTCGTCCAGTGGGAATTCCCGTTTGAAGCAGAGGATCATCCAGCGGTGGCAGTAGAGCAGGTCGGGGTCCCCGATGCTTCTGAAAATAAATAGTTTATTGAGTTAAGGGCTAAAAATTTGACTGCGATAAAGAAACCTCAAGCCAATTAGATTTTAATATGTCCTTTAGAACAATCACAAAATAATCTAAAGACCCTAATCAATCATAGTAAAATTACCTACCTCCTGACCAATCAGAGAAAGATTATTTAACCCCTGACCAATCACAGAATGAGTATCAACCTCTTAACCAATCAGAGTGACTATCAACCTCCTGACCAATCAATGTGACTAACAAAATCCTGACCAATAACAAAATGACTATGTCATTTTTATGACCAATAAAATGACCATTAAACTCATGACCAACAAAAGAATGTCAAAAAAACAATTTGATAAGAAACACAATTACGCACCTGCAGTACTCATAGTAGCCAGGCCGCATCAGGCGCAGCAGATGCTGCAGCTGATTCAATTGCGCGTCCATTCCAGCATCAGTTGGCGCGGTGAAGAAGTGCCCGGCGCGGACAAGACGCTCGAAGCACCAGTAGGCCTCGGCGTCAGAGTCCAGTACCATGAGCAGCGGGCTGAGCAGTTCAGTCATAGCCTGAAAAATTGTGTAAACATTAAAGTATTGTGGAAAATAACAATGATAAAAAAATAGCAGACTCGAACCCGAAACCTTACCTGCACATATCCCAGATCGGGATTATCAAAGGCAAAGTCGAGCAGCAGTTCGCGCAGGCGCCGCACGCCATCGCCGCTGTAGAAGGCCTGGTCGCGGTCCACCCGGCCGACGTCGCGATCAACGGCCGCCGCCGTCCGGCTGGAAAAGTCGGCCAGCGCCTCGTCGGTCAGGGCCTGTCGGCGGGCGCGGATCTCCGCCAGGCGCGACTCCAGCTGGCCGAGCAGCAGGCGGCGATGCGTGTCGGACGCGCCGGCCGGGTAGAGGCCGATCAGCAGCGGCCAGACTCGCCGCCGGGCCGCCGAATCAACGCCGCCGAGAAAAACGGCCCGACGCAGCCCGGCGACGTCCTCGATGCAGCCTTCGGCGTCGGCAAAATCCCGCCGGAGAGTCTCCAACGTCAAGGGAGGCCCGCCGGCCTCCGCCTCGGCCTCGGCGCCGACCAGAGCCGGTCCAAAATCGACCAGATTGTCGAAGGCGGGCGACGTCGCCGATGCAGACGGAGGCTGCGACGTGGACGTCGGCACCGTCGAATAGGCAACGTAGCAGGGCCGACGGCGCGACCGTCGGAAGGCGTCCGGCCGGGAGTCCAACAGCTGAGCGAGGCGGCGCAGACCGCCGCGGTGAAAGTGCAGCAACTTGAGCTGCCATTCGCCGCTCTGAATGACGGCGTGGCCGGCGTCCTCAACGCTGTCTCTGTCGTTGGCGGCAATGTCGGCGGACAGCAGGACGCGCCTGACGGACATGAGGTTGCAGTGGAACACGGACGGGCGCTGATGCTCGGCGCCGCTGCTTGCGGTTGCCCATGACGACGCGCCTGCGCAAAACATTGCATCAACGATCGATTTCTAGACGCCGCAGCCATCTTTTACATCTACTTCTGTCATTGCCGATTATATTATTGCCTAGAAAGCCACAACACACTTGAACTCGAACTCACCATCAGAAGATGAAGACGAACGAGTAGACAGCGTGGGAGACTGGGCATCAGGCTGAACCACCGTCTGTACACCATCAGCCGACGCCTGCTTCTTCAGTCTACGATTTGGCGTCCATTTCAACAGGAAGTCGCCGCGCGAGCACTCAATACACAGGTAGCCGGCGTGATGCATCGTTTCCATAGCAACCTGACCTTCCGAATGGACGCACACGTTGTTCTTTGAATAGATAATCTCGCCGTCAATGTAAGGCGACTGTTTTAATTGTTGTTGCTGCTGCTGCTGACCCAGTGTGGGCCACTTGCGAAGCAGATTACCGGCCCGCTGCTTCAAGCTGCTGTACAGAGCGGAGGCCATGGCTAGTCAGGCGTCTAGCTGATGCATTGGAGGGCTGCACGAAGATAGCTATGCATTTCTGCAAGCCTTCAGTTGACCTGCAAGCATAAATAAAACAATTAAACATTTTTTAGACCGGATAAACAATTAAGGAAAATCAAACTTATTCTAAATTTAAACATGATCTTTAAAACTTTATTTTACTTACAATATTTTTTTACAATTTGTACCAAAAAAGCAAGATTATATAATATTCAAGGTAAATTTTGAAATATATTTCAAGACTAAGTTTAAGTTTAACATTGCTTGTGCTCTTGGGCTTATCATCAATCACAATTCAAGACTAATTTGTGACTAGGACTAATGTTGCTATGCATTTTAGGCTTATTAGTCTTTATGATTCAAGGCTAATTGGTCATTCCATTGACTAGATTAAGTATCACTATTCTAGGCTGGTGTCATTATTATTTTTGGCTTATGCATCATGATTCTAAGCCTTTGTGTTTACTTTGATTTATGAATTAGCATTGTAATGATTATAGGCTTATGCTTGTGGATAATTCTGAATGCTTGTAGAAATGTTACATGCTTATGGGTAATTCTGAATGCTTGGAAAATGTTACATGCTTAATTTAAAGGCTCCAGGAAAATGCTACATGCTCAAGGGTAATTATGAATGCTTAGGGGTAATGCTAAATATTTGGGGAAATGCAAAATTTTGGATAATTTTTAATGTTAAGGCTTAGCCGCTTGGGAGTAATTTTGAATATTTGAGGGAAATGATATATTGAGGGAAATTGAGGGAAATGATAATTCTGAATATGTGGGAGACATGCTACATGGTAGGTAATTTTGAATGCTAGGGGAAATGATATATGCTTGGAAAAATTCTAAATACTCAGGCCTAGGAAAAATGCTAAATGCTTGGGGAAAAGTTATATAAAATATTGTGTCCAATAATTTTGAATGCTCTGGGAAAATGCAACATGGTAGGTAATTTTAAATGCTCAGGGGAAATGACATATACTTGGAGGTATTTTTGAATACTAGCGAGAAATTATACATGCTTACAGGAAATGCTACTTGTTTATTAATTATGAATTCTCAAGTGAAATGCTATATATATGGTAGGTAAAATAATTTGTCACATTTGTTTTATATCATTTAATAGTCTGTTGTAATCACTGAAAAGCTGTAACATCAGCTTTGCAAACAATTGAATGTTCCAATTATTTGTGTATCCCACAAGGGAGGCAATGTTGTTAGTAGTTGCTATTTTAATTACATATTATAGGCCTATTTACCATTTATCACGGCATTAGAAGTTATTCTTTACTACTTACTACATCAACTTGCTAAGCTAAAATAGCCTTCTGCTTGGTCATTTTTACAATAAGAACTTAAAAGGAACTCATAAAGAACTTGTAAATAAGCAAATAAAAAATGTATCCTTTTCCTTATATATTTTATTTATAGAGTTAAATATGCTTAGACTTAGTGTTAGCTATTATGAATTTATAGCTTAGTTAAGATAAAATTAAGATCAATAAGATAATATGAAATTGAATATGTAATTCATTTTGTAATTGGGAAATAGATTATAGTTTACTCAAAGATAAAAGAAACTTTTGCAAACTTCATTCACTAAGAGAAAGACATGTTGTACTTTTAAATAATTGTTAGCTACTTTTGGCCAGAAATAAAATTCCTACAGCAGGCAAGCCAAAAAATTCCAGGATGCAGACTAAAGCGAAAAATAATATGCTAATGCTAGGCCTACCAATAAAGAATAAGACTCAGGTAGCCAAATTGACTGCTGTACCAATTTTAGAAAAGCTAAGTATGAAGATACAAAAGGTATTTCTATTATACTAAATGTTCTAAGTTTTTTTGTCTGTAGACTGTGTTTGTCCATGGATTTCAGTCTGTATCTGGAACGGTTCAATAACAGATCTTTAAGTATTAACAGATTCGACTGGCGTTTAAGTTTCTTAAAGTCGAGATGGGTTGACTTGATCAGCTCCAAATGCTAAACAAACATATTTTAAAACTTTGAATAGCGTGCTTTTGATTTTAACAATGTCTTTAAACTTCATTTATTTTAAACTATACATCTAGATATTTAAGTTTTTCTTAACTTAAAAAAAGTTTATAAAAGCAATTCATATAAATATTTATGCATTTTAGGTAGTTAACTATGCTTCACTGTGTTTTTTAACGTTGCATTCCTGAGCCAATTTACTCCGATAATATTGAATTGCTTTCTTTCGTCTGCATTTGTACGTTCGAATACATTCCTTATTTTATCTTGAAAAGTTGAAAAATAAGACTTTACCTTCTTACCGATTTACTTTGTCTGCAATGTAGTTACCACAGAATTCAGAATTAGCAGTTGCTGTCAGCAACTTGCTGACTTTGAATACTCATACTTGAAAATCAGAAAATGCCAATTGATTGATTATTAGTTGGTTAACACACTAACATATTACTTAAAAATTTTTTAAATTAATGCTTGCAGTAAAAGGCGATTTCTCAAAAAACTTAGATAAATTATTGATATTTAAGCAAAATTAGATTTTCATAAATCAAAATATTGTTTGTGGCAACAGAAAATTAAAATTTTAGTACACAATTTTGATATTCGTATTAATTCTTCTGGAGGTCAAATTTTTTTTTTATTCATGTCATATGTTTAAGCTAGAGAATATTTTTGCTTTCATTACAACTCTATCATTCTTACATTCCCGTTCTGAAAGATATACATCATTAGGTTTAAGTTTTTTATATAGTTTATCAAACTGCTATATAGTATGCAGATGAAAGTTGTTTTAAATCCTTTGGCAGGCTTTCCTTTAGAAACCTAAATGCTTTAGCAAAAATGAGTCGTACTTATGTAACTTTCAGCCTATCAAACTGCATTGCTAATTTTTAAACCATCAAGTAATCGGAAGGAATGGCTGCTGACTCAAGAAAGCAGTTTATTCTTGGCAATATCGCCCTCTATTTCTCGACAAGCGTGGACAAACTGACAGACTTGAATTCTTCATCTTCTCTTGACGAGTTTTTGGACGACGGGAAAGTCAGTTTGTTAATAGCTTCAGAATATGGCGGAAGAATTACACTATCCAACAAGGTGAGATTATAGTTGTAAATTAAGAAAATTGAAAATTCGATGCTAAATCACTAAAAAAATTAATTAATGAATCCGTTTTCATCCACTATAATTTCCTCAGCCTCAAGATCAGCAAAAGCAAAAGAACTCCGTGGCGTTTATGAAGCTGAAACCGGACCCAATCACTCCGGACAACCTTCGCACGGACATTCTAATCTCATCTTTGAATGAGAGTCCACTGTCCTGTCTATACCACAGCATCCAGAAATTGTACGCGCCGATGCTGCTTGAGGTTAGCTACTATCCTAATAAATGCTTTCGCTGCGGAATGCCCTCGTATGAATGCGCAGACAGTAGCTACTTTATGTGGAGATTTCCATTTCCAAAAATAGCCCTGCAGCATGCTTAGCATCACGTAATCTTTCGAGGAGCCTGCAACTATAAAATTATTTTTTTCCACAGGGCTCAGCCACAACAGAGAAGCTGGATCCCAAGCTGCAGACCCTACTGACCGACTTGGAGTCAGGCATCGCCATCGCCCTGCGCAAAGACTCGTCGAGCAAGTCAAAGGACGACGCAAAAAATTTTGCGCACATTCTGACGCCATTGGACGAGTTTCACTACTGGGCCGAGGAGGCGTCGAGGGCCCGAGGCGACGCAAAAGACCGAGCGGCCGTTTTCCACAACATCTTCAAGTCGGTGAGCGCGGAGTACTCGGGCCTGTCTGAGCTCACCGTTGCGGATGCTCTTGACCTTGTGGATGCCACGCAGGACATTCTGGACGAAATCTGGCGACAGACAGAGACAACTCCCTACCCCGAGAGTAAGTTTGGAATTTATTCGATTACAAATGAGAGCACTGCAAACACCAGGCAGCCTAGTTTGTAATTCTAAACGCCTAACTTCTTTAGGTCGCATGCGCCACATGATGGAAATCACTGGTAACGAAATAGTTCGGTACCTGCAGAATCGTCTCTCAAGCCTGACTTTATGGACAGAGACTTACTCAGTAGTGAAGGACTCCTTCGACCTGGCAGTGCAGGTCTGCGATAGATGGTTGCGCGCCTGCGAACAGCTGACGGGCCAGTTCTGGAAAAGATACGCCCCTAATCCCTGGAAGGGAGCAGTTCAGCGGCTTACCTACTTAGAGAAGTTTAAACAACGCCTTGAAGAAGTGCTCGCTGCTCGAACTGTTCACGAGCAGATGTGCCGTCTGCTTACAGATAGCGAGAAAGTGGATGCCAGACTTGGAGAAGAAGCTTTTGAGAGTTTACAGAAGGTCCAGCCTTTAAACTTCAATCCCTACACTGAGCCTCTATGGCGGGCTGCTCTGTCGAAGTTTGAGTCGCATCTCGCGCCAGCTGAAGCCCGCGTAGTCGGAAAGCTTCGCGGTCAACTGCGTCAATGCGAGGGCCGCCCGCAACAGCTTCTGAAGGAGTTTCAGCGCTACAAAGAGCTCGTTAGACGTCCAACAATTGCTAATGAACTAATGGCCGAACGGGAGCAGCTTCTGGGCCAGCTAACGTTACACGCGAAACAACTCCGCGATGAGTTCGTGCAGCGGACGCAAGGCAGCGGCAAAGCCCCACCGACCAGAAATGTTCCCGATCAGGCCAATCGCATTCTTTGGACACGTCAGCTCGAGCTGCGCATGAAAGAGATCACTGACGTAGGTCATTCACTGCTAGGAGACCTCAGCGGCTTCAAGGCTTTCAGCCAGACTGCGAGCACATTCCTGGAGGAGCTGCAGAACTGGCGCCGAGACGCATTTGACGACTGGGCCAGTGAGATGCAGTCTCTTATTGATGATCCAAACAAGCCCTTGAGCCTGGAGACGCAGGGACAGCTAATGGAGCTGAGACAGTCGGATGGCAAGCTTCATGTAAACTACTCAGAGCGCCTAGTCACTCTTCTGCGCGAAGTTCGGACGCTGAATTCACTGGGTTATGAAATTCCTAAGAAAATTCAGCGTGTTCACGACGTCGCTTCAAAGTTCTACCGCCATGCAATCGTGCTGAAGCAGGTGGCGCACTTCTACAATACGATTGACGCTCAGATGATTCGCTCGCAGAAGCCAATGATGCTCGAACCAGCAATGAAGTTTGAGCGACTGGTCAAGTCTCCCAAGCCGGGATCTAAACAGAAGGGCAGCAGCGGTGTGCAAGTCACCTGGGATAGTCCGGAAGAGCTCGAAGCCTACATTCGAGTTCTGCAGGAGGCTGCCAACGATATTATGAGCATCAACAGGAAGCTACGGAAACAACATCACGTCATCAGTGAGAAGGTGGGTAAATTTGCTTTAAGCTATTGAATAAATTACTCGTATCCTATCGATTTTACTGGCCCACGTGCCACGTGCATGTTTGCAAGAGTTTTTTTACTCTTTTAAAAGTACGGCTTATTTTTCGGTTTTAGGTAGTTGATCTGATGGGCATCGATCTTCTTCGTCAACAGCATCGCTGGAAAGAGGGATTGCAAGAAATTCGCCTTATCATGACAAGCATTGCTGCTCAGGGAGTTTCTCCCGACAACATGCTACCTTGGCGTGCCCACTGGGACAGGCAGCTGTACAAGGCGCTGGAGCATCAATATCGGCTTGGTCTTGAAGCACTGAATGAAAACCTACCGGAGATCCGCGTCGACCTGACAATCAAACAAGGCCGTTTGGTCTTCAAGCCACCATTTGAAGAAATTAAGGCAAAGTACTACAGGGAGATGAAGAAGTTCGTCAACATTCCGAACGTGTTTAAAGGTGTTAGCGAGTCTTCCGAGGGACTCATCTATCCCAGCATAATCGAGCGCAACGCAGAGGCCTTCAACAACTGCTTTGTCAAAGCATGCTTTCTATTCAAAAGACTGGAGGCGTTGTTAACTCACTTTAAGGACTGGGTAGTCCTTGGTGGCCTGGACTTGGACGCCTTTGTGGAAGCTAACTGTCTTGAGCTAGCTGAGTACGAGAAAAATATCAAAGCCTTGAAGGTGAAAGGCCGCGACGCTGAGAAGCTGCCCAACGAGATTCGCATCGATTGCGTTACGGTGAACTGTCAGCCGATGAAGAACTCTATCGACACTCTGATCAACAACCTGTTTGACTCGCTACTGAATGCCCTGCGTCTGTCAATAAAGCGAGACGCGGACGAATGCGACGCGTTTCTGACCCGCGCGATGGAGACGCTGGGAAAGCGGCCGCAGACTGTTGACGAAATCAGCGAGGCTGGTTCAAATCACGCACAGTTTGGCAAAGAGCGACCACAGCAAAAGGGCCTGTTGGAGTCCGCCGAGGTGAAAAATCGTCTCCTTCGGGGTGTCGCCGGAGGTGGTGTTGAGTTCCTAGCCCCCTTGAATGCTAAGTGGGAGACATTCGAGATCATGATGGAGTCATTCCAGATGATGATTCTTGAGCAGATCGAGATGATGAAAACAAATGTTGAGTCCAGAATCAAGGCGTACGTTCAGGACTTGGAGAAGTTTTCAGCTCGATGGCACCAACTTAAACCAGGTGATACTTTAGCGGAAGACATTGTTTCACTTCAAATTTTAACAGAAAATTATGTCTATGTGTTTGGAACCTGTTCATTGAGTTTTGAGCCATTTGATTCGATTTTTCAGGTCGAGATATTCTGGATGACGGCGACCAGGAGCGCTGTCTGGCTGCGATCAAGGTAATCAAGGAGAAGAAGGAAGAGTTTGCTGAATTGGAGAAGACGCGAGAGAGCCTGACAAACGACTGCGAGCACTTCCAGATGGAGAGACCGGAGTTCCCACTTGCGGAGGAGCTGAAGTCAGATCTTGATACGGTAGAGCTGGAGTGGGGTCAGTTCGAGAAATTTAATTCTGGGCTGCAGGATCTGGCTAAAGAAGACTGGATCAGCTTCCGCAGCCGCTACTACGTCTTTGAGGAGTTTCTGACACAGTGGTTTGATCGACTTCGGGAGGAGGAGCCAACATCGATGACAGTTCGACTGCAAAAGGAAATCGACAAGTACAAAGATGTTTTGCCTGTTCTGAAGTGGGTACGAGGCGAGCCGCTTGGACAGGACCACTGGCTGGACCTCTTCCGCCTCATCCACCTGCCAAGGGGCACAACCCTGGAGCGGCTTACATTCGGAAACTTACTGTCCGTGTCATCTGAAATTATTGCCAATGCGGAAGCTCTGAAAGAGCTAAACTTGCGAGCTCAAGGTGAAGTATCTATTAGGGAAGCGATTCGCGAGCTTGAACTGTGGGGTGCCGGAGCTCAGTTCCAGCTCACCGACTACGAGGACAGCCACAACCGAAAAGTGTCGCTCATCAAAGACTGGAAGGATCTCGTTAGCCAGGTTGGCGACAACCAGTGCATACTCCAATCACTTAAAGACTCTCCTTACTACAAGTCGTTTGCTGACAAGGCAACTTTATGGGAGACTCGGCTGGCTGATCTGGACGAGTATCTGCAGAATCTTAACCTCATTCAGCGCAAGTGGGTTTACCTAGAGCCGATTTTCGGGCGCGGCGCCCTGCCCAAGGAGCAGCCAAGATTCAAACGCGTCGATGATGACTTCCGTGCCATTCTCCAGGACATTGCCCGAGATAGCCGGGTCCTGAGTCTGTGCAATCAGTCGGGTCTGCGCAACAATCTCACTACCATGCTTGATCAACTTCAACGCTGCCAGAAAGCTCTAAACGAATTCCTGGAGGCCAAGCGCTCCATTTTCCCGCGGTTCTATTTCATTGGAGACGACGACCTTCTGGAAATCCTTGGCCAGTCAACCAATCCAGCTGTGATTAAGACGCATTTGAAAAAGCTTTTCCAAGGCATTCATGACGTCGAGTTTGACAAAGAGGCCAAGCATATAGTTGCCATGAAGTCGCTTGATGGCGAAATTGTGCCATTGCGTCGCGAAATCCTTGTTACCACCGAAGTTGAGAGTTGGCTGAGCAAGCTGGCTGACGAAATGAAGGCTACTCTGCGTGAACTACTCGTAAATTGCCTGGATGACATGAAGACTGCTCGTCACGGGGCGCTAGATCCAACAGCTTATCCGAGTCAAGTGCTCTGTTTGGCTGAGATGATCACCTTCACTTCGAGAGCTGAGGCAACTCTTAAGTCCGGAAGCTTGTCGAATCTCCGCTCCGAGCTTGAGAAGCAGCTTGAAGCTTATACACGAAGCGATATGGGCCAGGCGGGAGAGGAAGCTGCAATTCTGGAGCTGAAGTTGAAGGCTCTAATCCTGGACATGATCCATAATATTGATGTTGTCGACCAGCTGCTGGCCCGTAATACTCGCCGTCAAGAGGACTGGATGTGGCAGAAGCAGCTGCGCTTTTACTTAAGGCCAAGCGATAAAAGCTGCGAGATTCGAATGGTGAGGATTCCTTTTTTCGTACAAAAATTACCCATATGTCCTTTCCGTATAGAAAAGTGAATATTTATTTTCAAGAAATAGTCTTGAAGCATCATAACATAAACATTATTGATATAGTAGTGATTAACCTTTTTAGGTCGATGCTGCCTTCGAGTACACTTACGAATACCAAGGCAACGCACCAAAACTCGTTCACACACCGCTGACTGACAAATGCTATCTGACAATGACCCAAGGCATGTTCATGGGCTTGGGTGCCAACCCCTACGGACCCGCTGGTACAGGAAAGACTGAGAGTGTTAAAGCCCTGGGCTCCCTGTTTGGCAGACAGGTGCTGGTATTCAACTGCGACGAAGGCATTGACGTGCAGAGCATGGGCCGAATTTTTATCGGGCTCGTCAAGAGTGGCGCCTGGGGTTGCTTCGACGAGTTCAATAGGCTCGAGGAGGCTGTACTGTCGGCTGTTTCAATGCAGATCCAGGTGATTCAGGATGGTATTAAGAACCGTCTACCCAAGATTGAGCTGCTTGGACGAACTATTGATGTGGATCCAAACTCGGGAATCTTCATCACTCTAAACCCTGCCGGAAAGGGTTACGGTGGTCGGCAAAAGCTGCCGGATAACTTGAAGCAGCTGTTCAGACCAGTTGCCATGTCGCGGCCCGATAACGAACAGATAGCAGAGGTTATCCTGTTCTCAGAAGGATTCCGAAGCGGCAAGGAGCTTGGCCGCAAACTGATCGCCATCTTCAATCTGTCAAAGGAGTTGCTTACTCAACAGCAGCACTACGACTGGGGCCTGAGAGCCCTCAAGACAGTTCTTCGTAGCGCAGGCGGCCTTGTGAAGACAGCTAAGAAAGCCCTGAAAGAGAATGAGAAGCTCGAGCTTGACGCAGAAGCTCGTCTAGTGGTACAAGCGCTAAGGATCAACACTCTGTCCAAGTTGACATTTTCAGACTGCTTCCGCTTTGACTCGCTGGTGAAGGACGTTTTTCCAACTGTCGACTTTAGGGATATTGAATACCAGATTCTCGCAGAAAAGATCCGCGAGGTGGTTGCGGAGCAAAAGCTAGTGTTGAATGAAAACCAAGTGAAGAAGTGTCTTGAAGTGTTCGAGCAGACCAGCCAGCGTATGGGTGTGGTCATTGTTGGACCATCCGGCTCAGGAAAAAGCACTCTTTGGAAGGTGCTTAGGCAGGCTATGATCAAAACAGGCAAAATGGTCAAGCAGTACGTCATGAATCCAAAGGCGATGCCGCGTACGCAGCTACTGGGCTCGATTGACCTGGACACAAGAGAGTGGTCAGACGGAGTCCTCACCTTTGCTGCCCGTCAGGTTGTGAAGGAGCCACAAGAGGTTCAGTCATGGATAGTGTGTGACGGTGATATCGATCCGGAGTGGGTTGAGTCCCTCAACAGCGTTCTGGACGATAACCGCTTGCTCACAATGCCCAATGGAGAACGCATCCAGTTCGGACCAAATGTGAACTTTCTTTTTGAAACGCACGACCTCAGCTGTGCTTCTCCAGCCACCATCTCCCGCATGGGCATGATCTTCTTATCAGATGAAGCCACCGATATCCGAGCTGTAGTGCAGTCTTGGCTAAGCGATCAGCCAGAAAAGGAGCGCGAACTACTTTCTGCCTACATAGAGGATTACTTCTATTCAGCCGTGGACTGGGTTTTGAAGGCAAATGACTATTGCGTTGATACAACCCTTGTGGGTACAGTGCTGAATGGTCTTTCGCATCTCAAAGGCGTTCAGAACAAAGCCCATTTCGCCATTTCGCTGATTCGTGGCCTCGGTGGAAACTTGCCTGAGGGCACACGAGAGAAATTCGCAACTGAGGTGTTTGCTATCACATCGGAGAGCCCACCAGACACGAAGCGGCCACTCGACTGCTTCTTTGATCGCGAGTTCGGTCGGCTGCAAAGCTACAGCAACATGGTAAGCTTATTATTATTTTTCATGGTAATGAAGTAAAAATACAGTAAACTTGTGTTTTTTCTTCCTAGATCGACACGGACTTCTCGCCTTCGAGCATCATCTCAACAAAGCCGCCAGTAATACTCACCAGCGCTATTCAGCGAAACCTCGACTGCTTCAAAGACTGGCTGCAGGCCGAAACCAGGCAGCCATTCATCATCACTGGTCCTGATGGCTGCGGTAAAGGGTAAGATATACGAATGAAGTAGTGTCGCCTAAATGCTCAGGCTTTTACAAGTCTGAATTATATTGATATTGCATAGCATTTTAATTCGCACATCTCATTCCAGAATGCTGCTGCAGTACTGCTTCGACCAGGTTCGATCACTACAGGTGGCCGTGCTGCACTGCTCAGCCCAGACTACGCCCACGCACATCCTGCAGAAGTTGAGCCAGTGTTGCATGGTCATCAGCAGTAATACTGGGCGAGTTTATCGACCAAAGGACTGCGAACGTCTAGTCCTCTATCTGAAAGATGTGAACCTGCCAAAACCGGACAAATGGGGCACTAGCCAGCTGGTTGCCTTTCTTCAGCAGGTTTTGACTTACAATGGCTTTTATGATAGTAACTTAGAATTTGTAGGCCTAGAGGGAGTACAAATCGTGTGCAGCATGAACGCTAGCACTACTGTCGGAAGGCATAAGTTGTCCACCAGGTTCACTTCAGTTGTGCGCATCTGCAGCATCGGCTACCCAGACAAGGAGCAGCTTCAGAGTATCTACTCAAGCTACTTGAAGGTGATATTCGAAAAAACCGTTCCGCGCCATCCAGTGTGGTCCAGTTCGTCAAAGCTGCACGCACTGGCATCCACCATGGTTAATATTTTCGATTCCGTGCGAGGTCGATTCAGTCCAGACGAGTGCAGCCATTACTTGTTCACTCCTAGAGACCTCACTCGATGGGTTCGGAACCTTCTACGCTACGATTTGCCAGCTCTAGAATCGTCTGAACAGGTAGGCAGTGGTTCGAAAATCTGTTTATTAATAATCAAGTTACAAGTACTTAATTACTGATTACGCTTTTAATACCCACTACAGATGCTGGAGGTTGTTGCTTACGAAGCCTTTCGACTGTTTCGCGACCGTCTGGTGGATTCGGATGCCCGCGGTCGCTTTGACAATCTTTTGGGCTCGGTGATTCGCTCCGACTGGTCCAGCGACGCTATTGAACAGTTGCAGACAAGCTGGTTCGTCACTTGGGGCTCTCGAGAGCCACAAGCAGCTGGAGCCCCGCCGCCTCCACAAGGAAAAACACTTGGCAAGCTAAATTTTGAAGACCTCTCGGCGGTGGTTGACAAAGGCTTATTGCAATACAGCCGGGAAAATAAGGACCTAGAGATTGTCATTTTCAAGGAAGTCCTGGATCATGTGGCCCGCGCTGACCGAGTCTTGACCCAACCAGGTGGTTCCTTGCTGATGGCTGGTAAGAGTGGCGTTGGCAGACGCTCAACAGCCTTGCTGGTGGCCCACATGCACATGATGACTGTCATGACCCCGAAAATTGCCCGAGGATATACCGTGAAACAGTTCAAGACTGAGTTGAAAGCTGCCATACAGAAGGCAGGTATTGAGGGTGAGCAGGTTCTGTTCCTGCTTGAAGACTTTCAGCTGCTCGAGCTGCAGTTCCTCGAAATGATTAATTCACTGCTCAGTTCTGGTGAGGTGCCTGGACTGTACACCCCAGAAGAGCTTGAGCCCCTGCTGACACCACTGAGAGACTTGGCATCTGAAAGTGGATTCCGCGGTCCGCTGGCCAACTTCCTAGCGAGCAGAGTGCAGGCAAACATGCACATTGTATTAATAATGGACTTCGATAATCCGAACTTCACGATTCGCTGCGAGTCAAACCCAGCACTGTTTAAGCAGTGCACGGTGCAATGGCTAAGCGACTGGAGTCGCGAATCAATGGTACGGGTGGCGCATCTGCTGCTCACTCGAGTGGCTCGCGAAGAGGGTGCCAAGCTGAGAAAAGAGGAGCCCAAGCAACGTCACCTTTCAGGTAGGTTAAATAAGAAAATTGCTTAAAATGGAAAAATATTTCACACACCCTAGAATTGCTCATTTTGCATTAATCCACCTTTTAGGCGGCGAGAGTCTATTGAAGCTCTTCCTGCATGTACACGAGAGCGTTCCTTCGGTGAATGCCACACCAAGGCGCTATATAAACCTGCTGAACACATACAAGTCCTTATACAGTGGAAAGAAGAGCAAAATCCAGGAGAAAAAGGAACACCTGAAGGCCGGTGTCAGCAAGCTCAACGAAGCTAAGGCACTCGTAGACGAACTAAAAAGAAAGGCGGCGGATCAGCAGGTTCTGCTGACAGAAAAGCAGACTGAGGCAGACGAAGCGCTGAAAGAGATCACGCAGGCTATGTCAGACGCCGGAGAACAGCGAGTGGAGATGGAGAAGCTTAGTGAGCAGACGGCTGAGGAGAACAAACTGCTGCAGAAGAGAAATGCCGAGATTGATATGGAGTTAAAGGACGTCATGCCGCTTGTTGAGGAGGCCAAAAAAGCAGTCGGATCGATCAAATCAGAATCCCTGTCAGAAATTCGAGCACTGCGCGCTCCGCCTGATACAATTCGGGACATCCTGGAGGGTGTTTTGACGCTGATGGGCAACCTGGACACATCCTGGCAATCGATGAGGAACTTCCTTGCCCGCCGTGGTGTTACGGAGGAGATAAAAACGTTTGAAGCGCGCAAAATCACACCGGAACTTCGGTCCAAAGTAGAGGACCTGCTGCGGCGTAACAAGGCCTCGTTTGATCCAGTGAATGCTAAGCGAGCTTCCGTGGCCGCTGCACCGCTGGCTGAGTGGACCAAAGCCAATGTTCAGTACTCTCACGTGCTTCAGCGCATTCAGCCATTGGAATCCGAGCAAGCCAAGCTGAAAAAGAATCTAGAGAAATCAGAGGCTCGCAGGACTCAGCTAAAGAATGCCCTCGCCGAGGTGGACAGCAAAGTAGCTGGTCTCAAGGACAAGTTCCAAAAGTTTTCGACTGATGCAGCCAAACTCAAGGTCGATCTAGACAAAGCAAATGAAACCATACAGGCAGCCGAGAATCTTGTCTCGAAGCTGGACGGCGAGCACCAGCGATGGAATCAGCAGATGCAGAGCATGGACAGCGAGCTGGAAGAGCTACCCGTTCGCTCACTTCTAGCTGCTGCCTTCATCTGCTACATGCCCGCTGCTCCGGAAGATCAGCGGCTGAGTCAGGTGAAGACATGGCTGTCTGCCACGGATATCTCTGAGCAATTCGACTTACGGCGCTTCCTTACTTCCGAGTCAGAGCAGCTAATCTGGAAGAGCGAGGGTCTGCCTTCTGATGACCTGAGCGTAGAGAATGGAATTGTCATTCTTCAGGTATGATTTTTTGCCAATGAAAGTGACTCTATGACAGTGAACAGCCACTCATTCCTCATCAGATGAAAAGCTTGTTTCAGAAAATGGCATGCATTTTTTGGAAAATTCCAGATGAACGCGCAAGATGCAGGCGTAAGCTTTTAAACTAAGGCACTAAGGCACCCAGTTTAATTTCCAGCTTTACTCCTTGCCGTCTTACTTACCACCTTAGTTTTTTTTCACGCCTTTCAGTTTTAATTTCGTCGTCTATTATCGATACAATGCCTGTTTTCTCTTTTTTATCAATAATTACGACTTTATTTAGTTATTCTCTCTTAACTTTCTTTACTCTCTAAGTTTTATGTCGAGACACTATCAGCTTTTTGTAAATGCACCGGTACTTGGACCTCACGATTTTGCGTTTTTTCCTAAAGTTCGTTACTTTTCGATTCTAGCCTTTACAAATCAGGAATTTTCTCAGGTGGATTTGTGTAGTTCTAAGCATTAGTTCATCGGTTTTTCAAACTTTTCGAATTCAAGAAAAATCAACAATAATTGGCGGTTAGAGTGTTAGGTAGAGTTACTTTTATCGCTTGCCTCAAAATTTCAGTGCTCCCTCCGTCCGTTCCTGATCGATCCTTCTTCCCGAGCCACAGACTGGCTGAAGACGCACTTGAAGGACCAGAAGCTCGAGGCAATCAATCAGCAAGATGCCAACTTCACCACGTCGCTAGAATTGGCCGTTCGCTTTGGCAAGACGCTTATCATTCAGGAGGTGGACGGAGTTGAACCTGTGCTGTACCCGCTGCTACGTAGCGAGCTTATTGCTCAAGGTGAGTACTTGAAGAGTGCCATCCTTGACTAGTTTACAATCCTAGCGACACCAGTACATTGATGAATTCATATCGCACAGGACCACGCTTTGTCGTGCAACTCGGAGAGAAGGTAATCGACTACAATCCGGAGTTCCGGCTGTTCCTGACCACGCGCAACCCGAATCCTGACCTGCCACCGGACGCTGCCGCTATAGTAACCACCGTGAACTTTACGACAACGCGAGCCGGTCTGACGGGCCAGCTACTCGCTGCCACAATCCAACACGAGAAGCCGGAGCTTGAGGTCAAGAAGTCCGAGCTTCTGAAGCAGGAAGAAGATTTGAAAATCAAACTGGCAGAACTGGAAGAGTCGCTACTTGAAGAGCTTGCAAAAGCCAAGGGCAACATTCTGGAGAACAAGGAGCTTTTGGAGTCGCTCAACCAGACCAAGGCCAGCTCAACGACGATTCAGGAGTCACTAAGCGAGTCGATGCGCCTGCAGGTGTCACTAGACGAAGAGAGAAGCGCATTTCTGCCTCTAGCTGAAGATGGATCCAAGCTATTCTTCGTCATTTGCGACCTGGCGAAGATTAACAACATGTACCGCTTCAGCCTGTCAGCCTTCCTGAACCTGTTCCACAGGGCTCTAGCTAGCGAAGGCGAGAGTCCCACGCCTAGCATGCGTATCCAGGCGCTGCTGACGCGCCTTAAGCACCTGGTTTACGAGTACGTCTGCCGATCGCTGTTCAAAGCAGACCGGCTAATGTTCGCCCTGCACATGTCTCGAGGCATGCGGCCCGACCTGTTCCGCGACCAAGAATGGGAGGCTTTCGCTGGCCTGATCGTCTCTGACTCTCACGGAGGCAACGTTCCGAGCTGGATTAGCGAGGAGCGACGCCGCGACGTTCAGTCGCTGATTCAGTCGATGCCAGAACTGGCGCAGGAGCTACGACTGGAGGATGCCAACCTGTGGCGCGAGTTCAACCGCAGTTCAGAGTGCGAGAATGCCTTCCCGCTGGAGAAAAAACTGAGCGCGTTCCAGAAGGTTCGCTGAGAGATATATACCCTAAATGAACATTAATTTAGCCTAAGGAATTCAAATTTTGCATTATTAAAAAATAATTATCAAGTTACACTCTAATGCTCTTTTCTAGGTACTAGCAATCCAGGCCCTTCGCCCTGATCGACTCTACACAGCTTTAAACCAATTCGCCATGTCTGCACTGGACCTGCGCGAAATCTCGCCGCCAAATGTCAACCTAAAAGGACTTTTCGAACAAGAAACGTCAGCCACTGAACCTGTTCTAATACTGATCAGCGCCGGCTCTGACCCCAGTCAGGAGCTGCAAGAGCTGGCTGCTCAGACCGTTGGCAGTGAGAAATATCACCAGGTGGCTATGGGCCAAGGTCAAAGCGAACTGGCACTGAAGCTGCTTCGTGACTGCTCTAGAGAGGGCGACTGGCTCTGCTTGAAGAACCTTCATCTGGTTACTGCCTGGCTGCCGGTTCTCGAAAAAGAGCTCAACCAGCTGCGGCCTCATGCCCAGTTTCGGCTGTGGCTTACTGCCGAGCCGCACCCGAAGTTTCCACCGATTCTGCTGCAGACGAGCCTGAAAATAACCTACGAAGCTCCGCCCGGCGTTAAGCGAAACCTTTCGCGAACCTACGACACCTGGACGCCGCAGTTCGTTTCGCAGCACGGCAGCGTTGTGCGCTCCTGCACTCTGTTCGCGCTGGCCTGGTTCCACGCCGTGCTCCAGGAGAGGCGCAACTTCATCCCCCAGGGCTGGACAAAGTTCTACGAGTTCAGCAACGCAGATCTCCGCGCCGGCGCCGACATCATCGACAGGCTGGTTAAGAAGCACCAGGATGCCATTCCGTGGGAATTTGTGTACGGCCTGTTTGAAAATGCCATCTACGGTGGCCGGGTTGACAACGTGTTCGATTTGCGCGTTCTTCGGTCTTATCTTCACCAGTGCTTTGACCCGAACAACCTCACTAAGGGCAACCGTCGGCTTGGCCCTATTAAAGTGCCTGGAACCACCAACCACCGGGTGAGTCAATTTGTTTGAGTTTTATTCATGCATAAGGCTACCAGGCTTGGATCATATCTGCTAGCTGACTTATTGAGCTCCTGAGTTCTGTATGAGTGCTTTTTTCTCCAGGAATTCATGGACGCCGTGGAGACTCTGCCGGAGTTCGACAATCCGTCTTACTTCGGCCTGCCCGAGAACATCGACCGCTCGTCGCAGCGAATCCTCAGCTCGCAGGTGATCGGCCAGTTGCGCGTCCTGCAGCGAGTGGACGTTAAGGGCGTCAAATTTGACAAGGACCTCTGGGCCCAGGAGCTGAGCCCCATTCTGAACCTGTGGAAAAAGCTGAACCAGGGTCACCAGCTAATCCAGGCCAAGGCCAACCCTCCAGGCCATTCTGACAGCTCCAATCCGATCAAGACCTTCGTGCTGCTGGAGCGCTTCAACGCCATAAAACTGGTTCAGTACGTGCACTCCTCGCTAGCCAGTCTGAGCAAGGTGATTCGCGGCGCCCAGCTGCTCACCTCAGACATTCAGAAACTGGCCGAGGCCCTGCTACTTGGTGAGACGCCGCTTAACTGGCTGAGCCGCTGGGATGGTCCGGAGGACCCGCTGCTGTACCTTCACGGCCTGGTTGGCAGGGCTGTTGCACTAGACACCTGGTTGGATAAGGTAGAACAATCAATTAACAATTGAAAATTGACAATTAACAATATTACCGCAACTGAATAGGTTGTATGGACTTATATTTAATCCTACGTATTTATTTGAAATAAATATCCTCCAATACATACATTGGATGGTTGTTGTCGGAGTGAATTTTAGGGCTTAAGAAGCTAGTGAGAGACAGGTAAAAGATAGGCAGACAGACAGACAGACAGATAGACAGACAGACAGACAGACAGACAGACAGACAGACAGACAGACAGACAGACAGACAGACAGACAGACAGACAGACAGACAGACAGACAGACAGACAGACACACAGACAGACAGACAGACAGACAGACAAACAGACAAACAGAAAGACAGACAAACAGACAAACAGAAAGACAGACACACAGACAGACAGACAGACAGACAGACAAACAGACAAACAGAAAGACAGACAGACAGACAGACAGACAGACAGACAGACAGACAGACAGACAGACAGACAGACAGACAGACAGACAGACAGACAGACAGACAGACAGACAGACAGACAGACAGACAGACAGACAGACAGACAGACACGCTGAGAGAGACTGACAGGCAGACCGAGGGTTTACAGATAGAAAAAAAGAACTAAAAGTCTTTTTCGAGTTCTAAATTCGCATTTGTGACTAATTTACAAAAATTGAAAAACATAGAGTGTCTAAAAAACCCCTGATCGCCTTAACAACCCAGGTGATGAACGATAACCTGCTGAAATCTCCCCTGGACCTCAGCGAGCTGTTCAAGCCGGACACGTTCTTGAACGCGCTGCGACAGCAGACCGCTCGCGAGGCCGGCTGCTCCATGGATAGCCTGAAGTTCGCCTGTAGCTGGGGCCGCGGCGGAATCGGCCAGGCGCGGCTCACCGCCCAGCTGATCGGCTTCCAGCTCGAGGGCTGCACTTTCGACGGCAGCCAGCTGACTGAGAACAGCCGCGACTCGCCCAGCGTGTCCGCCGTGCCGGCCGTGACCATCGCGTGGATACCGAAGACCAGCCCGGACGTGTACTCGCCGGACCAGTGCATCAGCCTGCCGGTCTATTACGATCAAAATCGCGACCGGGTTGTTGCCCGGCTGGACCTGCCGTGCAACTCGGGCACGCAGGACCAGTGGGTGCAGTGCGGCGCTGCGCTGTTCCTGAAGCCGCAGTAGGCTGCTGCTGCCTCTGATAGTTAGCCAACTTTTGATTTGTTTTACTGATATAATTTTTTTAAAATATATCTCACTCTAGATGTGACGAGCAGTACGAAATAAGATAAAAAAGTGCAAGATAAAATAAAAGTACGAGATAAGATAAAAGTACGAGATAAAATGAAAAGGGAAAATTCTAACTTTTAGCAATACTAAGCCACACTTCAAATTCATTCTGCGCACCAAATTATCTTCTTCTCAGTAGTAGTTTTGTTCTTTTTCTGCTCTTTTCTAATGAAAGTGGATGTCGTAAACGAAACTTTAGTTGAGTAAAACCACAATATTTTGGCTTGAGAAGCCTAATTCAGCAAAAAAAATTGCACGCAGACACACACTTTGTCGCTTAAATCAAATCCTGTTTTCTATCGCTGCTTTTGACTAAAATTACTTTAATTAATTAAAACCAAATTTATTGATAAATATAACGTTTAATAATTACAGTTCCATTGATGGAAATTTATTATGGCACAAAGTTGGTTATTTATAGCTCACTTTTCTTATTTTCTTGGCCCAGTGGCTCGGGCGTCGTCTAATTACCGGAAGGTCCTAGGTTCGAATACCACCAACTCAAGGAGACGATTTGTGCTCCATGAGCAAGGAACTTAATCCTGCATTGCTTTAGCCCACCCAGCTGTGATTGCATCAAAGACAACTTAATTAACGAGTGTTAAAAAAAATACTCAGTAGTCGGTTCACGGCTGAATTGAAGTTCGAAGATTTTTTCAGCATTTTGCACATCTTTTCGACGAGCTGAATCAGATTAGTGAAAAAAGTAAAGGAATTAAATCTTGACTTCTAGTGAAATACTGGACTTAAAATTAGTACGTCACTGCTTGCATAATCATGTATATATTTGCTTGTTATTTGAAATATAGGCTTGTCGCTATCCCTCGCTACATGAGAAAAAAACTGCTAGTTAAAAATAACTGCTTGTCCGAGATCATGGTAAGAATTCTTTAGGAAAATTTTTAGATGCAAAATTAATAATAAAAAAGCAAGGGAGAATAATTTGGGTCAAAAAAGAGCCGACAAAAAAGCTGTCGCCCTCCCCAGCTTGGAAGAGTGCAAAATCAGGTGTTCCAGTAAATAACAGCTAGTATAAAAAGGCGTTCAGGAAGATTTGGTCATGTCAGTCAAGGAAGTGACGGGAAAAGCGGCTAAAAACATCGATAAAAAGTCAAACTTCTAACAAAAACTGGCCCGCAACCTCCTGATGGCTTCTTTGATTCATCAATCAAAATACTCGTCAAAAGACAGCTGGTAGAATTTTAATCACAGATACAAAACAAGAGACGCTCATCCAAGATCAACGCAGAAAGTTTACGTTTAGATTTGTCTGCAGTCTACTGGGAGAAGCCGGCATGAATCTGCCATTCATGTACTGCGGAAACGGTTCGAAAGCAAGGTAAGCAATGTTTGACAGCATTTCAGCATCCAGAAACTCAAGCCGCCTTCTTCACATTAGACGGATTCCGTCCAACCAGCTTCTCGCGTTTCGGCTTGCCGAGATCTTTCCGGGTGATGTGCTTCTCCACCCTGAGCTTCAGCTCGCCCTGCGACATCGGCCGCACCTCCGCCGTTGGGTCGTCATCGTCTTCGAAGTCGTCGCTTAATTGGTAAAATTAACAATTGAACAATTAAACTTTTACTAGGTACTTTAGGTTCTTGAATTTGTGTAAAATTAAATTACTGGAGGTTCTGTGTTGTCAGTCTTCACTGGTTCACCCAAACGACTCACCCGATGGTCGGCGGCATCACCTGAACTTCGGTCAGCTCTCTGGTGTGGCTCACCATGCCCAGCGTCAGGCCGTGCTGCGGCGGCGGCGCGTTGTCCTCCTTCTCATATTTCTGCAGGTTTGGTAAACATGAAGGCTGAGTAAAATCTGGTTCAATCATCCTAAGAAATTGTAAAGGTTCATATACATTAGAGACTGTGCTCAATAAATTACAAATGGTATACATTAAAGATCAGTAATGACAAGTTAAATGAGTGACGATAATCATATCATTGAGCGCTTATCATCTGTGAGTTTTAGTCAATTAAACAGATGGCTTCAGGGTTCCAAAAAAACTACCATTCTATTCTTCCGTGCAAGTCGCTGGGCTTCGTCGTATCTCTGTATTCGAAACAGGGTAATACAGTAGCGATACTCATCATTGAAATCAGAAAGGTAGGAATGAGAAATGATGAGCTAGCACCATCGAATTCCTAAGGTAAACCATTGACTTCCGACATTAGCCGGCATTGCCAGCCCCTAATCCTGTTCGCCCAGTCCCTCAGCGCGTAAGCCAATCAAAAGTAAAGATAAAAGGTACAGTACGCTCGTATGAAAGGCCGTTTAAGACGCATGTGTGGCTCAGCTGTACTGCAAGCTTCATTGCGAATCAGCTGATAAAAATTTTGCAAGCAATGCTTTTTATTATAAATTCAAAGGTCAACCAAGTTGATTAGCTTGCTTTTAAAAACTGAAGCATCAATTAATTTTGGTTTCAGAACAGACTAAAATTAAAAATACAAAACACAAAAGATGAGGGCATAAAACAGGTTAAATTACGCAAAACAGAGCAGATTAACGACAAGATAAAAACTCAAAGATTCTTCATTATTAGATTCTAGTTGGTCGGTGGAGATTCATGATACCGGCAACAGTAAATATAAACGGCTATTGTTAGCTGAATAAAATTTACAAAAATAAAATGGGCCGAATTCAAGTTGGAATGTCGGAGTGAGCCTAGCAAGTAATGTCCATTTAATACACATGCACCTCAGACTCCAGGTACTAAACCCATCAACATTATCAAACGAACTGCTATTTTTACAGTTCATGTCGGGCATAACGCGTCGCTCAGTCGATGAGGATCTCAAACTGCACCATGCCGATCCGGTAAGTTTTGTCCACTTGGATGTTTTTAGCCTCCGCCCAGCACTCAATCATGGTTACCACATTCCTTGTGATGCCTTTGAACTCAACGAACACAAGAGGCGACATGTAGCGCACCTGCTTCAGGTAAGGAAAGAAATAGTGCTCGAATACACCGTAGCCCTCTTTGCAATAGCTTTCGGTGCCGTCCCAGCCATTGCTTGTGTAGTGGTAGCAGATCTGCTTGATGAAGTCGCGGTCAGTCGGGGTCCGGCCCTGGCACTTCACCAGCACGCCGGTTTTGGAGGAGTTGGTAGAGATGCCCTCGTCCACGGGGTCCGGCACCCAGCCGTAGACGCGGTTGAGCTTCAGTGCGATGCAGGGGTCGCCGTCTACAAAGCCGAAGTTGAGGTAGGCATTGCAGCGCCGGCCAACGTCCAGGTCGAAGCGGCAGACGGTATTGACGGGGTCGAGGTTCTTGCCGTCGGCGGCGCAGTCCTTGACGACCTCGTTAGAGGACAGGATGTTCTGTTGTCCGTAGTTTTCGTACCACTGGGTGAAGGCTACCAGGTCGTCGATGTACTTGCGAGCGCTGGAGAAGCGACTGTTACGGTAGCGGATGAGGCTGGTATAGTAGTCAGGCTGGGGGATGTAGCTCAAACTGGGAGTCATACGCAGGACATTCTGCTCGCCAGTGAGCACCGGTCGATCTTCGTTGAGCACGGCAAAGTCAAACAAAGCAAAGCTGGCAGCCCAGATCAGCGCGATGATGCTGTAAAAGGCTATGTAGAATACAATTAGCCTAGCCCAGGCCGTGCCGCTCCTGTCCAAAAAGGTGCGATCCTCCGGATTCCAGATGAACTTGGAGATTCGTTGGCCCAGCGGCACCTTGCGCTCAATACTGCCGATGTCTGTGCGAAAGAATTCGCTAGACTTTTTAGTCACCTGGCTGTACATGCTGGCGCCGGTGCGCGCCGAGATGACACTGCGGGCGCGGCCCGGCTGCTGATGGAAAGAGCCAGCCTCCTCGTACTGGGGAGGACCGCCGCTGCCATTATTGTCCTTCGGTTTAGTCGACGAGTACAACGAATTTTGATAGTACTTTTCAGCCATTGCTGATTCCTTAAGAGTCGGCTTGTATCTCTTGTCCAGAAAATTCCAGATGCACAGATGCACAACTCAAACAGAATATTTTTTATGCGAGGTGAAATGTTAGCACAATAACGAAAAAGAAGGCGGAAGAGAGAATTTAAAACGGCGCGCTTGCTTAGCTAAGGGAGACGGGTGGTTGGTGGGGTACACGGTTTAGAAAAAAATGAATTAGATGGGTCAGAGGGGGGCCACCCACCCCCTCCGCTAGTCTTACCCCATTGTGCTGGAAGACGGGAGTGGAAGCTTGGGGTTAGAAGGAGAGGAGAGAGTGTTCAGCCGCGTGTCTGGCTCTTCAAGTGAGAGCTCAGACCGCACCCTGGCGTCTCTTCTTTCCCTTTCCTCTCTCTCTCCACCCGCGTCCTTGCAACTGAGGCGATCAATAATCAAGGCAGCAAGCAAGCCTGGCCTGACTCAACCACCCTACACGGCGGAGCCGATGTTTATGAGCGGCGAAGTACGTTAAATGTACATAGTCACGTTCAGTCCCCTCTGCCAAACAGCATATGTAATTAGCCTTAAGAGCGGTCGGGGCAGACACTACTAATAGAGCTTATCTAATCGTACGTATCTTATCAAAAACCGTAATTCTACTATTATCTGATCGTAATCTCTTAGCCTAAGACTTAGGTAATATTCAAGATAAGGAAATAAATCGGTTAAGAGATTTGGCTGCAACCGAAGCATCGCCTAACCAATTCTTATCTTATCTTCTTACAACTTCAAGTAGTCACACTCTAAAGTGGCTACTTCAAAGAGTAGTTAAATTGAACCGCATGAAAGCTGTACTAAAAACGTAGAAAAATCCTACCAATTCAGCTCCTTGATAATAACTTACCAGTTCCTCGTGTTGCTAACTAAATTACATCGCTTTATGTGTTGTTTATTTACGATTAATTTCTATAGTCCAGCCAATACTTAATTGAAACACAAATTTTTATAAAAAAATAAATCTTCCTACTTCCCACAAAATTATCATGGGGAAAGAGTAATTTGGGAAAAAAATGTTATTGCACGATGGCTGTGCATGAGGATAGGGCACCGCACGGAGCTCATAGAATACAACGACATTTAAAACAATTACTTACCTTAGTCTGAAGGTAGTACTGCACCGCGAGCAGTTCGTTGGTCTTTTGCTCAACCTCGCCGAGGTACAGCATGCAGTTTCGGCTGGAGATGTCGTCATCGGCGCCCAGCATCTCCTTGATGTGCGCGTCAGAGCAGCCGCACTTGTCGAAAATAGATTTGATGGCTTTCTGCAGCTCCTCCAGCGTCTTTTTCACCGCTACCAGCTTTCCGGCTGAATCTACACGGGCCTCCTTGACCGCGGCGATCTTTCGCTCCAGTTCGCCGAGGATTTTCTCCCGCTCCTTCTCCAGTTCGCTGTCCTCTTCGATGAATCTGGCGGATGCGGCAGATGGCTTTTTTGTAACCATCATTCACAACCAGCAATGAATTTTCGTATGAATAATCAAGTGCCATGAAAATAACTTACAAGTCCATGTCTCTTTTCAGCTTCTCGATCTCTTCAATCAGCAGTTCGATGATGTTGTTCTGCTCTGACACGTATTGGAATAGCGCGAAATTCTCGTCCTCCTTCTGGATAAAGTTCTTCACGATTATGTCGAGATCTTCTTCTTGGGTAATCTCCTTGATGCGCTGCATAGCCTCGTCGTGTTTCTCGTAGATGCGTCGCTGCGCCTCCTTGGCCTTCTCGCCGTGCGAACCGTGCTTTAACCGGCGCTCATCAGCCTCCTTCTTCCACTCGTCGCGGGTGTTGGCCTTGCGGGTCATGAACTCGCGCAGCCTGTTCTCATGATCGATGTAGCGCTCCAGGTCGCGCTTCTCGTTCTTGTACTGCGCCTCGTCCTTCTCGTTCTTCTCGCGCAGGGCCACGATTTTGTTGTTGCAGTCGTCCCGCTGCTCGTAGGCCTTCGTGGCGGACTCGGTGAGGTAGCTGCGTCGCTGGCGCACCTCCTCCAGCTCTTCGCTTAGCTTTCGGTATAGATCATCATACAGCGACTTCTCCGTTCGCATCTTTTCGATCTCGTCGCGAAGACGCGAATTCTCCGTTAGGGTATCATTGTACCTGTTTTGATTAAGCTCAAATGTCGTTATTGAAAATTGAAGTACAGAAGCACAGCTAACAGGGTAAATATGCAGGCATGAGAGCTTGCAGGGAAAGGAGCGAATTTCGGTGGAAATTTTTTTAGTAGCGATTCTGAATAAATTGTAAGTTAAAGGCTCAACCAGGCCAATGAAACATACTGACCTCTTGTTGTCCTTCTCCAGCCGGTTTTCGAGAGTCTGTCGTCTCTTATGCAGAGTTTTAGACCTTTCCTGACTGGTCTTCTCTGCGTTGCCGCCGCTCTTCAACTTCATTGCTTTGTTTTCGCGCTCCGCCTTCCGGATATCAGCGTCCAGGCCTTGGATCTTGCTGCGCTCCAACTCGATCTGCTCGTCGAGGTCGTCCTTCTCCATGGTGAGCTCGGTGAGCCGATTCAGCGTCTGTTTGTCTGCCTTCTGGTTCTGCTCGCTCTGGGCCTGGTTTAGGTTGGTCCTGATCTCCTTATTATCCCGTTCCAGGTGGTCGATTTCTTCCCTGTGGGACGCATTTAGATGGAATGGATTCGAGTGCTTAAATCCAACTACTTCGCATGCTATTAGGAAGACCGTTGCTATGTGATAAGAAATAGTATGATATACTGAAATACGTAGCTTACTTCTGTCTGCGCAGAGTATCCTGCGACTCCACAACGTACGTTCTGCGCGCATTCTCAAGGAATCGATACTGATTCTGCAGTCGCTCGTACTCCTCCTGCAGCAGGGCGTCGTTCGACTCTTCGCCCTCGTCGGCGGCGGATCTTGGGCGCGGCATAGTTTAGCCTTAGCAAGGCTGAAGAAAGAGTGTAAGGTTGCAATTACTGATGGATTAGTATCAATGATTATCAATAGCATGGGGATTAAAACTTAAGAGTGTAAGGTCGGGACTTTGGAATTGTCGGGCTCTGCAATCTGCAGGGACTGTGGAATCTAGAACTCTAGGACTTTAAGTCTCGCGATGAGACCCTAACCTGGAAAATATCCATAATTTTATTAAACTGCAAGCCAAGCTACAAAAATCAATATTTTAAATACGAAAAAGACATTATGAGTTTTCCATTTTAATCAATCAAAAGATAAAAAACCTAACCAGGTTAATCACCACTCTGTTTGATACATTGTGTGGTGCAAAGCGCATAAAAATATAATCAGCAAAGCTTTGTTCGAGCAAATTACGCAGACATTAATTCGTTTAATTAGTAATAATCGAAGTCAAGATTTTAGAGTTCAATTACTTAGTACGTACGAGCTATATAAAAATGTTTATTTCACTAAAAAAGAATTATGTTAAAAAATTAAATATTACTTTCAAGTGGGGAAAAATCACAGTTTCTTTAGTATTTTTTGTAAGAAGTCACAAGAGTTAATACACACGCTCCAAAAAGTAATTTATCAAAGCCAAGAAGTGAGCAGAGGACAATAAGAAGTCAAAAGGGGGACAGGGTGCGGTCTCAGAAGCACCCACCAGACGTGAGGGGGGCACAACTTTTTATCCACTGAATTCTCTGGCTGAAAGCTAATAAGAGTCCGAGGGAGTCTGGCGTGCATGCTACACAGTTCACTTTGTGGTGATCCGCACGTTACGCAGCTCGAGTTCACGCGCCTGCATCTTTTCCGACGCGCCGCTGATGGCGTGGAAGTAGTTGGTGGCCAGCACGTGCTTTTGCTTGACTCGGTGGATCAGCATGTTGCCGTAGGCCTTCGACAGGTCGCCGACGGCTTCGTGCGCGTCGGCTTCGTCTTTGGTGAGCAGCACGCAGTTGCTGGGGCTCCACGGCTTGTTAACATCCCAGCGGACGAGTTCTAGGTCGGCGATGTCGTCCCAGCAGCTGAGGATTGATTGGCCCTCCCAGATGTTGTTCACCAGATGCTTCAGGTCGGCCTCCTCGATAAGCAGGGCTTGGCCGCCCTCCTTCTTGCGCAGAAGCCACAACATGCGCTTGAATGCCGACTGATCCTCGCGAGCGCGGGCGACGTTGTCTTTGGCGAGGCACCGGCGGCACTTGCCAATCTTGTCAGACTTCACGCCCAGCGGGAACTCAGTGCTCTTGAGATAGCGGCCGCAGGAGGAGCAATAGTGTACATTGTGGCGCAGCTGCGCTGGATCTTGAGGCACTGCGAGCAAGTCCGCAATCTCTGGGTTGAAGGTTGGCGTCTTGCAGTACTGCAGGAATAGCGTGCTGATCCGCTTCCGCAGACCGGCCAGCTTGTCTTCCGTCACACCGCGGATCAACAGGTCCGCCTCGCGGTCGATCAGCTCGATGAGGTCGCGGGTCAGCTTGCATTCGTGCTCCTTAACCGTGTGCTTCAGCGTTAGCAGAACGTCAAGCCGCTCGTCTTGCGTGAGGTACTTCATCTGTAGGCTGTTGTAGATGCCCAGGAGTTCCCGGCCTCGCAGGGTGAACGGCGTGTCCATCTCAAGCAATTTTCCTTCCCCATTGCGCCACTTCTTGGGGGCAGCCGCCTTCTTCAGAAGGCTCTGCACAGCTTTCTCTTTGTTCTCCTTGCTCGAGTCCAGCTGGTGCCGGTCGACAGCCGCGATCAGCTCCGTCTCCTGGTCAAGCAGCTGGCACAGGGCGGCTTTTTGTTCGGCGCCTGTCAAGGTGGCGTTGATTCGATCCAGCTCTTCGCGGCGCCACTGTTCGAGGGTGCTGCAGTTGGAAAAAGAAGAAAAAATTGTTGCATTATGCGTGACTGCACCAGCCTCTTAAACGAAAAATTTATTTGACTTTGCATTTAAGAAAGACTGCTTCCATTAGCAAAACGTAAAGTACATATGTCTTCGTAAAAGCAACACATTATAAAGCTAATGATACCTGTAAAGCAGCTCGAAGTCTTCCTTAGTCTTCGGGTTCATGCGCCTCTCGAACTCCCGCCTGGTCCGGTCCTCCTTCTCCTTCCTTTTGCGCACCTCCTCCTGTCGCTCCCATTCGAGCCGCGTGTCCCGCTCCTTCTTCAGCCGGCTGACGTACTGCTTGGCCAACCAGCGTCTGTAGTAGGTCTGCACAGTGACGATCTTGCTAAGCATTCGCTTCTGGTACTCGTCCGCATTCTCATAGCGTCCTGGCACAACGAGTTTATCCTCCGCGGAGCTCACGTACAGGCCTGGCTTTGTCATCTGCGTGCTGGTCTCGTTGCTGGTCTGCTGAGTTTGGTGCTTGGACTCTACCGTCTGCGTGTCGCGGCTGAACACTGGCACCAAGCTTGGCGGCTTCGGCTTCGGGTTTGTTTGTGTCTGCGCATGGTGGTACTCGACGCCTGACCGCTTGTGGCGGTAACCACCAAGGAAAGGCTTGCGTCTGAGCTGACGCTCGATTTCAACGTTCACCTCCTTGGTCGAACCGTCCAGACCCGGCACGCGAACCGTGATGACGTCACCACCGCCAGCTCCGGCACCGCGTCTCGCCTCGGCTGAGGCAGGCAACCTCAGCGGCCTGCCGTCCGGACTGCCGCACTCAACCTCGAAGGCGATCGTCTCGTTAGCATCAACGCCAAAATCGGAAACTGCGAAGTGGTCCGCTACTGGCTTGCCGTTGAACAGCACCTGAAGCTCTGCTGGATCGCGCCGCGTCTCAGCTGACACGTGGGCTTTCACCTGGCCAATAGTGCTCAAAAGTGGCATGGCAACTGTTAGCACCTGGTCTGAGGCCGACAGCACCAATCGAAGTGTTGCCAGTTGCTGAAGATTCGCCTGGGTCGGCGCTGGTGCAAGTGGTTCTGGGCCCGGGTCGCCCGGCTCTTGGGTCTGGTTCTCCTTCTCCTCGGACTCCTGCGTATCGCCCTGTTCAACTTCCTGCATGCCCGCTGACGCCTCTGCCTGCGGCTCCTCCTCCTGATGTTCAGGAGCACTATGATCCTCCGCCTCTGCAGCTTGCTGCTTCTCCGTCTCTTCGAGATCTGCTTGAGCCTCGCCCTCAGCTTGATTGTTGGACTGTGTCGCCTGCTCTCCATTCTCTTCTGTCTTTTCGACCATCCCATCGTCGTCCAAACCACCGCTTTGTTTCGCGGGGGCGCTTCCAACTTTTCGCTGATCTGCTACAGTTGGCTGGGAATCAGCATCGAACTTATCTACAGGCTCAGCTGTATCGTCGGCCTGCTTATCGACTGTGTCGTCACTTTCCTGCTGTTCCATCTGCCCAGTGTCATCCTGCCCAGCATCAGCCTTTTCGAACTCAGCTTGGTCAGCCTCAGCTTGCTCAGCCTCAGCTTGCTCAGCCTCAGTTTGCTCAGCCTCAGCTTGCTCAGGTCCAGCTTGATCAACTGGAACATCCCCATCGGGCTCAACTGACTCCTGCAGTTCTGGCTCCGGCTGTTCTCCGACTTCGGCTGAATCTTCTTTGTCGGACATGCTTGATCTGAAGTAGGAATTGAGGTTTTTTATCCTTGCATAATGGGAAGAATAAAATTTTCTAAAAGATCTAAAAGACGTTATTTTAGGTAGCATAAAAGCATTGCATAAAGTATTTTAGGTGTAATTAATTTAATCTAGTATATTAAATCATTATAATTCCTATTTCAGCTTCATTAAAAAAATTGCTACTTGGAAAATTATTATTATTTCTACCAAGCATCACCAAAAACTTCAGCATGCAGCCATTCTATATAAAATGGCTTACGCGAAAAGGTTTATGCTTTCTTATTTGGATGTAGAGCTATAAATACCGATTTATTAGAACAAATGTTGGATCACCGATAAATGATAACCCATGATATGAATTGTAACGTGCATATATGAATTGTATAAAAAAATCTTCAAAAAAGGCAGTGCCATCGCAATATTTGCTTTTAATTCGAAAAATAATGTATTCCATATACTCAGGTAGTTAAGTAATGGCATAGCAAGCATTTTTTAATTTAGATGTCAGTTTTCGATTTTATACCAAAACTTGAAGTAATTTTTAGTAAGAATTACATTGATAATGTTTTTAAAGAAGATAAAAGTACTAGTAAAAACTTAATCATTGGAATTTGGTAATATGGGCTTACCAACAATCATACAATCTATTTAAATGTAAAAAAATCTTCAGATTTACACTTAGGAAGCCTAGTTATTAGTATTCATATTTTTTAAAAATTATCTAGAAACAAAAATTGGTATTTAATATTAAAAATTTTGTTGCCATCCAGTTAGAATTATGACCAACTGATCACTTTAAAAGAAGCAATTGCTGAATAAATGTAAGCAGAGACTATTAAATTTTTTTCAAGCTTAAAATCACAGTCAATCAGTTTTGACGCTGATTTATCTGCAATTAGAATTTTGCCAACCTACCATTTTGGGACATGTAATACATATGAAAAATAAATATAAAACAAAGTGTTAACCAAAATTTATTTGCTTTAAAAAATTAATTCTAAGTTTACGAAACAATAATTTTCATCAAGTAGTTCAGAAAATGCATGCATCGCACTCAACCAAAAAATCAAAGACTGAGTTTAGTTTTCGTCTAACCCAAATCACGAAACCATTAAAAATAATAGCTCATTGTGGAAATAATAAAAGATTTATTAGATATTTTCCTACAATGCAGATAATATCGCGTTTAGTTTCGTAAATGGTCGGGGAATATATTTGTGATTTTTGCCATTTAAAATATTCGAACTTTAAGTTTCCATAAGAAACTGACTTTTTATGTAAAAAACTGTTCAAATTCAGGAAAAAAACATTTTATAACAATTTTACTGCGTTCCACTCGTAACAGATTGTTATTTAATGCAGTACAGAACACTTTTAATTTTTATTTGTTTTAAATATTGAGTCGTTATAAATTTTGAATATATATATTCAATTATTCAATATACAAATTTTGAATCTTTTGCCCTGCGTTCGTTTCATTTAACTTTTAATGATTTCATTAAACATTTAATGATTGAAAGTACGTTTTTTTCATAAATCGGTGAATAATTACCCAAAAAATATTATACTGCATTTTGTTTTATCAAGTAAAGCTTTTCGTATGTGTAAAAATTGTGGACCGTGCTTAATTAAATACAATATTTAAATGTTTCACCAGATAGATGAAGTCGCTTTAACCAGAAATTTGTACAGGAAGGGGAGGTTCCGGGTATTTATTAGTACCTGATTATACACTACTAAAGTCGTCTCTTTCGGCATTTTTGCAGTTATTTTTCAATGATTCTTTGTCAATTCGATGTTTGAAACCTAAGCTCTGTGCGTCTTTATTTAAAGTGACTTTTAACATCACTTTCTTTCTTTTCGTACAGTGCATAGTCAAACAGAAGTACGCGCTCTTCAATTTTGGATTTGAGAGTCACAAGCGATTGGGAGCGTTTCATATGAATACTAAATTGCATGGGAAGAGCTGCCACGGATGAGAAACAATCGGATGGGATGGCAAGCTGGGGGGGTGGTCGCGGAAAGTGCGCAGCCTGATGCCGCCTGAGAGTGCATGTTTTTGCAGGTTGAGCTCAAGCGGCCCCCGCCTCCTCACCCGCGCATAGCCAGGCCTGCTCCGGCCGTCAGTCAGCCGGTGCAAGGACAAATACGGATAGAAAGGTGGCAGCCTATGGCGAGCTCTGAGGCCGCAGTCAGCCAATCAAACCGTCCTGTCTGCCCCCCGGACCAGTGCGCCCAGCTACTGGCGGAGAGGGGCAGACATTACCTACGCTACAGATACAGTCGGGGAAAGAACCCGTCACCAGAAAAACTCCCGACCCTAAATGCGAGCCTGCCGCCGCTATCCATCTCAGCAATCCCAGCCTTGCTTTCATTGTCCCCCTGCTTCCAGCCCTCCCTCTGTCTCCCTGCACAAAATAGTACACTGCTTCAGTTCCATAGCTACCGCCTGCTTCTAAGCCGTCTAGTTTCGCTTGGTTACCAGTCTATCGGTACCTCTCTACCGCTAGAGGGACCTGTAGAGACTAATTTTGACGATTAAATCTTCAGTTTGACTGCTTGAAAATCAACAGCAGGTGCCAGTCGGCAGTTTCTGACGCGGCTGTCAGCAGGCGAGAATGGCGACAGTCGCCGAGGATGTTCTCTGCATCGGGGACACCATCGCGCTGTACTCGGACGACGTGCTGGGCTACGTGTACGCCCTGCAGTCCAGGTGAGATTCCTCAGGGCAGAATTCCGTGGCAACCATTCCATTAAGCAGGAAATTCAATCCGGGTAGATGGGCGACGCCCGTGCGTTTAGCTGCAGGATAAACACATGTTTAATGAAATTGTAAACAGTGGACTTTCACATAAAAAAGCATCAATGTGCGCGCAATACCGAGCCAATACCGAAAAATAGCGACAGAGTTGTCAATGACAGTTGAGTCTCATGGCCCCAGGTCACTCTGTCACCCTACAGCTCAAGGTAAAAGACAGATCATTCCGTTGCCTTGCCAACGTTGGTCATGTTATCTGAAATTTCTGCTCACAGTTATCTCTCAAAAATAGCCAGAAAGAATTTGTTGCTTTACAAATGAATTGCATGAATGCAAGCCGTGCACGTTTCGGTCTGCTCACCAAAACAGTCTCTTATCAGTCTGAGGACCGGTGCGCGCAGTTGGATTTTCCGCAGTCAACGCTTGCAAATACTCGTAGTTTACTTTGACGTCTGTAAAATTCTAAAATCTGAGTGAATGAGCTTCTGAGAATCATTTAGTCAACGGGGATTCTTGATTGCGAAACTGATGGCTCTTTCTTGATTCCTGACATTTTGTATCTTCACTTTTTTCAGCATTGCAATCCGCACGCATCTCCATCCTACCCGAATTTCAGCTCATCGCACGCATTTCTCGCCGTGAATAGCAAGGAAGACCGCGTCCAGCCGCGCTGTCCAGATGCTCAAGGTGCGCGTTTGAATAATTTTAAAACTGCTGAGGTTTTAAGTTGGCAAACCAGAAGGAAGTCCAGCTTGCTAACCGACTAGGGGGAGGTCAGGCTTGCTGACCGACTAGGGGGAGGTCAAGCTTAATGACCGACTAGGGGGAGGTCAAGCTTACTGACCGACTAGGGGGAGGTCAAGCTTACTGACCGACTAGGGGGAGGTCAAGCTTACTGACCGACTAGGGGGAAGTCAAGCTTAATGACCGACTAGGGGGAGGTCAAGCTTACTGACCGACTAGGGGGAGGTCAAGCTTAATGACCGACTAGGGGAAGGTCAAGCTTAATGACCGACTAGGGGGAGGTCAAGCTTAATGACCGACTAGGGGGAGGTCAAGCTTACTGACCGACTAGGGTGAGGTCAAGCTTAATGACCGACAAGGGGGAGGTCAAGCTTACTGACCGACTAGGGGGAAGTCAAGCTTAATGACCGACTAGGGGGAGGTCAAGCTTACTGACCGACTAGGGGGAGGTCAAGCTTACTGACCGACTAGGGTGAGGTCAAGCTTAATGACCGACAAGGGGGAGGTCAAGCTTACTGACCGACTAGGGGGAGGTCAAGCTTAATGACCGACTAGGGGGAGGTCAAGCTTACTGACCGACTAGGGTGAGGTCAAGCTTAATGACCGACAAGGGGGAGGTCAAGCTTACTGACCGACTAGGGGGAAGTCAAGCTTAATGACCGACTAGGGGGAGGTCAAGCTTACTGACCGACTAGGGGGAGGTCAAGCTTACTGACCGACTAGGGTGAGGTCAAGCTTAATGACCGACAAGGGGGAGGTCAAGCTTACTGACCGACTAGGGGGAGGTCAAGCTTAATGACCGACTAGGGGGAGGTCAAGCTTACTGACCGACTAGGGGGAGGTCAAGCTTAATGACCGACTAGGGGAAGGTCAAGCTTAATGACCGACTAGGGGGAGGTCAAGCTTAATGACCGACTAGGGGGAGGTCAAGCTTACTGACCGACAAGGGGGAGGTCAAGCTTAATGACCGACTAGGGGGAGGTCAAGCTTACTGACCGACAAGGGGGAGGTCAAGTCTATTGACCGACTTGGGGGAGGTCAAGCCTACTGACCGACTAAGGGGAGGTCAAGCTTACTGACCGACTAAGGGGAGGTCAAGCTTAATGACCGACTAGGGGAAGGTCAAGCTTAATGACCGACTAGGGGGAGGTCAAGCTTAATGACCGACTAGGGGGAGGTCAAGCTTACTGACCGACTAGGGTGAGGTCAAGCTTAATGACCGACAAGGGGGAGGTCAAGCTTACTGACCGACTAGGGGGAAGTCAAGCTTAATGACCGACTAGGGGGAGGTCAAGCTTACTGACCGACTAGGGGGAGGTCAAGCTTAATGACCGACTAGGGGGATGTCAAGCTTACTGACCGACAAGGGGGAGGTCAAGTCTATTGACCGACTTGGGGGAGGTCAAGCCTACTGACCGACTAAGGGGAGGTCAAGCTTACTGACCGACTAAGGGGAGGTCAAGCTTAATGACCGACTAGGGGAAGGTCAAGCTTACTGACCGACTAGGGGGAGGTCAAGCTTAATGACCGACAAGGGGGAGGTCAAGCTTAATGACCGACTAGGGGAAGGTCAAGCTTAATGACCGACTAGGGCGACGTCAAGATTGCTGATCGACTAGGTGGAGGTCAAGCTTACTGACCGACTAGGGGGAGGTCAAGCTTACTGACCGACTAGGGGAAGGTCAAGCTTAATGACCGACTAGGGGGAGGTCAAGCTTAATGACCGACAAGGGGGAGGTCAAGCTTACTGACCGACTAGGGGAAGGTCAAGCTTACTGACCGACTAAGGGGAGGTCAAGTCTATTGACCGACTTGGGGGAGGTCAAGCCTACTAACCGACTAAGGGGAGGTCAAGCTTACTGACCGACAAGGGGAGGTCAAGCTTAATGACCGACTAGGGTGAGGTCAAGCTTGCTGATCGACTAGGGCGAGGTCAAGATTGCTGATCGACCAGGGGGAAGTCACGCCCGCAAGCCCCACTCCGCAAATTGCAGTTCTTTCGTTCAGAATCTGCTCTGCGAATCGATACAAACTGCAGAAGGCCTACAGAAAGCTGGCGGCAGCCAATCGAGACACCAGCAATGTGGCCCAGATGGCTCAGCTGACGCAGGCCAAGGTAGGAACTGCCAGTTGCTGGATGATGGATCAGTGGATTGAAGTGGCTAGAAACCCATGGTATCGAATTAAAAACTCTTGCTTTTCCCTCTCCTACTCTAGATTTTACATGGCATTTAATTTGGGCGTCAGTCCAAACCTTGTCAGTAGAAGTTGGGTAAAATTTTTAACAGATCGCGGCTGCAGCCGAGGAGGAGGACAACGCGGTGGAGCAGCGGCGTCAGAAAGGCAAGAAGGTGCTGTACGGACAGGTCGTCCAGCTGCAGCACGTCTTCACTGGCAAATTCGTGCACATCAGCACGCAGAACACGTCGCCTACCGAGAGCAGCAACATGCAGGTCACCCTGAGCGCCGACAACGCCGCCTTCGCGTTGTTCCGCGTCATGCCGCGCTTCAAAGTGAAGGGCGAGGGCGACCTGGTGCAGATTGAGGACCAGGTGGTGCTTGAGAGCGTCAAGAGTCCCGGCCAGTTCCTGCACGTCAGCCGGCACAAGTTCGAAGGCCACGTGCCAGTTTACGCCGACTCATTCGAGCTCAACCTGTCGGTGAGGTTCAGCGGCTTCACGCTGATCAGAAGGTACCACGAGACCGAGGACGAGGCCAACAAGATCCGGGCCGGACAGCCCGTCAGGTTCTTCCACACCGAGCTGGAGGCCTACCTGGTGTGCGAGGGCACTTTCAATGAGCCCGAGGTCGAGGACGTCCACCTGCGTGTTCGCGCGGTTGAGCAGACCAAGCCGAAGACCATGTTCCCGCCGAGCTCGGCCATCTGCTACTGGCAGCTGGAGTTCTTCGAGGGCTGCATCAGCGGCGACATCATCAAGTGGGAGCAGCAGGTGCGCATCCGGCACATGTGCACTCGGAAGTTCCTCGTCATCGACAAGGACGGTCGGCTCGCGCTCACGGAGGATCGAACCGACGCCAGGGCTGTCTTTCGACTGCATCCCGTGCTCAGGGTGAGCAAGACCTGATCGCTTCAGTATTCTTGCATTGATTTAAAATTGAGGCTAGAGATGGTAACTAAGTGGGCAGGGATGCTTGCTCTGTTGATAAATTTTCACCGCACATCAACATTCATTTTTTACCACCGGAAAGATGGTTAACTTGGAGACAAATGTCAAGATCAACTACAGTGTAAGTTTGCGAAGGACTTTGTGCGTAGCGACTCAATGGCCGAGCGGAAAAATGACACCTAATACCAGATTGACACCTAATTGATGCTAGCCTAATCCAATGCAAAGAAAAAATTAAATTTTGATTGTTTTTATAAATCGAATGAAGAAACCAAACTATCAAACATTCAGTAATCTGTATCTTGGTGTGCCAGACAGAATCAAGTTGCTGTCTTTCCAGGAACGCGACGAGATCGAGGACACAACCTATTGTCGGATCGAGCACGTGGTCTCTGGCAACTGGCTACACGGCAGCAAAGGTGAAAATAAATTAATCTTGTATATTTTAGGAAAATCTGAAAAATGTGACCAAGTAGCCCTAGCAGAGAAGCCGCCATTTCAGAGGATTACACGCGGAAAACTCAAGCGGATGAGGCGAACAGCCCCAACTCGATGGCCGGCTTAGTCTGGTCGCAGGCACCGCTGAAGAAGGTTGGTTGGTGCACTTAACTATCGATGGGTCTCATGCATAGGCTGATTTCGTAGCACTTTTTTTCTGCTTCGCGGTTATTTTCATCTCATTAAAGCGCTTCAGGATATCAATTTCAGAGTTCGTATTATGTGTTCTGTGTTTCCTGCAGTTCAAGATGTGTTCTAGATTCCTTGAGTATTTGCTTTTGCTTTTAAAAGTCAGATTTTAATGCTCGTATCCGTGCGATGAATTAAACAAATTTAACTAGTGAAAATTAACGGGCGCATTTTTTGATGAAAATCCATCAGGTGGAAATCGTGACCGAGATGCAGTTCGACGACGCCTTCACCATCTACTCGGTGGAGGAGGACCTGGTGAAGATTTTCAATTTCGCCGCCGGCTGCGTGCCATTCATTCAGAAGCTCTGCCAGGAGGTGAGAATACCAAAAGCCCTGGCTCCGCCCCGAGTGTGAATGAGTGCTTAGTGCGACCATTCCCCTATTTAGTGTCTTTGCGCCGCTTAGAAGTGTACTTTCAGACTGCAGTTCGGATTGCGTCACAAATACAGTGTACAGCGTACACTCTAGGCGAAACACGTACATGTACGGTAACTAGTATCCAAGGCGACCTGAACAGAGGTCAGAGTCTAAATGTGCGGATATCCTGCTCCCTGACACACATTTTAGTTGCGCGGAGAAACCATGTGGAGTGGTGGTGGATCTTCTGAGGTAATGATTCGCTTTGCCATGTAACTACAGTAGTATCTCACTGGCTGCCATGCAGTGAGACTCAGCGTGTATAAATACGAGTCGTATTTAGTATTTAGTAAATCGTATTTAGTATTGGCAAAAAATGTCAAAATATTCACAAAAATCACTGGAATGTCAAACTCACCATGCTTTTCACAAAAAGACTCAAAAATATTCCGAGAAAAATTCAATTCGGGTAAGTTTAAAATCATTCGAAATTCAGAGAAGGAAAACTACTCGCATCATACGCACGTTTTATCAGAGTTTGATGCGTTGTTAAGCCAATTTTTTCTCTAATATCCGAAATGTTCACTCCCACTTCCATTTTTATCTCCCTTGAAAGCCGCGAAGTGCAGAATATTTTTTAGGATTGTTTAAATATATTTCTTGAGGTTAGCCTTTAGAGTTAGGGTGTAAAACTTATGTCGGGAAGGTCCTGGGTTCTAACCGTAACTCATGGAGACAATTTGTGCCCTCGAGAAGTCACTCAATCCCAAATTGAAACACCGAGCTGAGATGGGGTAACAGCTTAAGCCGGAGAATGTCGAGTACTCGTAGGTGTTGCCTGTGGAGGACTGAGCAGCTGTACACAGCCCTCAGGGTGCAGTGCGCATCAAGCTGTGGCTTTACCGGGCCTAGTCGATAGGTCGGGTGTGTAAAAAATTATTAGACAATAAATTTTATTGTAGAAATTTTCTCTTCCAGCGCAAGCAAGTCGGCCAGCCCACTCTGAACGCCTATCGGAGCCACACGATTGTCAACGCGCTGAAGGAACTCCGCGACTTCATGATTGTCAACAGCGAGCCCGTCAAAAAGCGGCAGAAGCTGCTCAGAAATCTCAGGGTGAGTTTTTTACAATATGTTTGATCATCTATATACTAATTGTGATCTGTTTCTGTCTGTCTGTCTGTCTGTCTGTCTGTCTGTCTGTCTGTGTGATGGATTATTTAAAAAACGGCTCAACCAATTTTGATAAAATTTGCACCAAAAGATTGGAAATTTTCCAGGTTTGGTACACAGCTTTTTGCATGAAATAATTCGAATGCTAAAGAGATTAAATATTCGAAAAACAGGCTTTTCCTGTGCTTTAAATGCAAGGCCAATAAAGGTCTAAAATATCTCAAAAGTCAGAGGGAAGATTTTCCATAGACAATAAGATCAATGTTATGGCTCCAGCAGTCTTAAAAAAAGTCGAGATGCCAGGAAAAGTCGCCTTAATGAAATGGAAGCCCAGCAAGCGGCTTATCAGTCCTCATAGTCATGATTCAAGGCTAATTGGTCATTCCGTTGACTATTTTTTGCATCACTATTCTAGGCTCGTTTCATTTTTTAGGCTTATGCATCATGATTCTATGCTATGTGCTAAGGGGTAATTCTGAATATTCGGGGGCATGCTAAATACTCGGGGGCATGCTACATGGTAGGTAATTTTGAAATCTGGGGGAAATAAAATATGATCAGGGGGTAAATTCTAAATGCTTGGGGGACGTGTAACATGGTGGGTAATTTTGAATGCTGGGGAAAAAGCTACATTATGGGTGATTTTAAATGTTTGGGGGAAACACTGCATGCTCAGGAAAATTCTGAATGCTCAGGTGGAAATGAAACATGCTCGGGAAAAATTCTGAATGCTTGGAGGAAATACTGCATGCTCAGAAGGCAACCTTGTAGGTAATTCTGAATGCTCGGGGGAAACACTGCATGCTTGGGCGTAATCCTAAATGCTTGGGGAAAACGCTGAATGCTCGAGGGAAATGCTGCATGGTCAGAGGTAATTCTGAATACTCGGGGGAATTGCTGCATGCTCGGGAAAAAATCTGAATGCTCAGGGGTAATGCTACATACTCGGGGGTAATTCTGAATGCTTATAGGAAATGCTGCATGCTCGGGACTTGCTACATGCGGGGGGGGGGGTAATTCTGAATGCTTATGGGAAATGCTACATGCTCGGAGAAAAGGGCTGCTTTGTGGGTAATTTTCAATGCTCTTGGAAAATGCAACATGTTGGGTAATTTTGAATGGTGAGAGTAAAACTGTTGAATGCTGGGGGTAAATGCTTATATGGTGGGTATATAGTTCTAAATTATTATTATTATTATTATTAGCGCACGCAAAAAGGTGCAGATTTTTTTTTAATTTTTATTTGTATAAAAAAAACAAACAAACGAGAAAAAATGAATAAGCAATACGATAATACAGAGCGATTATTTTTGGGTGGACTGATAAGAACGATTAATATTTGGGATTGATAAAATTTACAACGCAATACTTCAGTAGGTATTCAGAGCAGTGGTATTAGCTATATATTTCTGATTTTACTCATCTCTGTAATGAATTCTACTAGCTCCTTCGTTAGATTTTTGTCTTCCTGTGTCATCAGATAGAATACTTTATCTTCATCTGTCAGAAGGCTAAAGTTCTGCATATTTTTAGCAACATTTTCAATGAACGCTTTTCGCGTTAATTGATATTCCTCCCAGGTGCATTTAAGCATAAAGTGTATCTCATTCTCTACTTCGCAGTGGCACTTTGGGCAAATTCTGTTTTCGTACGGAACTTTTGGTCTCACTGATCTCATGGTTTCACAGGCTAACCTATGGTTTCCTAGTCTAAAAGTTGAAAAAAGCTTCCTTGACTCTGGGTCTAAGAATTCCAAATATCTCTCAGGAGTGTTAAAGCATTTAAAAGTATAATAGAAGTGCCCTAACTTGGCAGAGTTTTCTTTGTGCGTTTTGAAATTTTTCCTAATGCTAGCTCCCGTGTTGGTGTTTCGCAAAACATCACTATTCATTTTTAATCTTATCCCTACATCTTTGTATGCGGGATCGCTGACTAATCTCGAAATTATGGAATCTGGACGCTTCGCCAGAGAAGACCAGTATGAAATGGTTCTTTTTTGGATGTTGTACAGGAGTGGCAATCTACCGAGTTCTGAGCGCGCTCCACTATTATCTGTGTTGCTATGTACTTGTAGTAGGGCTTTACAAATCCTAAAGTTTATTCTTTCTACTAAAGTTCGATCCCAAGGTCCTAAGTTCCATGTAACGAAGGCCCCCCAGGCTTCAGACGCATATAGAATTATGCTTTCTATCATAGCTGCACAAAACAATTTCAGTTGTTTGTAACTTACCGCCTTAAACCCCGCTAACTTTCTCAATAGAGCGATTGGGTATCCGCATTTTTTACACGTTTCTATAATGTGTGTATCAGCAGTTCCTTTTGCGTTCAGGTGGAAGCCCAGATATTTCCACTCTTGAACCGATTCTACAAGCTTCCCATGGAGGATCAACCTACCAGTAGCTTTTGTGTGAGTATTACAACTAAGGAGCTTTGTTTTCTGTATATTTATCTCTAACATGTTATTGTGACAGAACTCAGCCACTTTATCGAGCCCCTTCTGTAGCTCACTTAGGTCTTCTCCAAATATGACTAAATCGTCACAAAAAAGTAGGTTGTTGATTTCTTCATTCATTACATATGTCTTGCTGTCGAAGGAATTGCTAAGAATTTTACTCAACGGGTCAATGTATAGTGCGAATAGAAGTGGGGAGAGGGGACAACCTTGTCTAACCCCATTTGTTATCGCATGCTCCTTGGTGGAGGTACCTTCAGCTACTTTAATGCAAAACTTCGCGCTTGAGTACATGCTCCTTAAAACATTTACTATTTCAGTCCCGACATTAAGCTCCTTGAGCCGCCTAAATAGCGTATGGTGATGCACCATGTCGAAGGCACTTTTTAAATCGAAAAAAACTAAGTGCAGGGGTTTCTTTTTTCGTTTCTTTTCTTGTATAAGGGTAAGTAGGGTAGCGATGTGGTCGGAAGTTCGGTAGCCTTTCCTATTGCCTATTTGACTAGCAGATAGTAAGTTTGTCATTCTAATAGACTTCTCGAGCTTTTCATAAATAATAGAAGAAAATAGACGAGCCATCACTGGTAGAACACTGATGGGCCTGTAATTTTTAGGGTCACTTCGGGAACCCTTTTTAAAAATTGGGGTTACTAGGGCTATGGACCACTGTCTAGGAGTGTAACCACGACTTAAAATAGTGTTGAATAGTTTCAATAAAATAGGTTTTAGTACACTGTACCCATACAAAATATGCTCGTTGGTTATCCCATCTATACCTGCTGCCTTTCTTTTTTTCAGCTTTTTAACAGCTTTGTCTAATTCTTCACAAGTAATGACTTCTGGGGTGCTATTTACTACCGCCTCCGTCCTATTGTCAACTCGCGTTCTTATAGGGGGATGCGCATTAAAGACATTTACAAGGTTGCTTTCTATGTCAACAATTGGAGCTTGTGCTCCTTGAGTGCGCCTGGTTGGAAATAGTAGCTCTTCGGCTCTCTTTAAGCCCGCCCAAAATGTTCTAGGGGAGTTTGAGGAGGCCAATCTATGAATGCTATCATTGATATCTCTATACCTCAGCAATTTTAGCTGTTGCTTGTATTTCTTTGCCAACTCTTCATATTCATTAGCTAGATCCTTATCTGCTGGTCTTCGATGTTTTTTTCTTGCTACGTATTTCAGTGACTTACTTAAAGACCTTAAAGTATTGTCTCTATTGACCCAAAATTTATTTGGAATGATTGGTTTAATACTACTTTCCGCAACTACACAGTTTCCCAGAAATTCTGTAATATCATCTGAAATTCTGTCTATGCTTGTGTCTTGATGGGTCTCTAAGTCTAGGATTTTTTGGATGACTCCTGCGCAGTGGCCCGCTTGCAGTGCCTCAGTGTACTTCCGCTGCTGCTCACTATTCCACCTGGGGGAAATTTTGTAAGCTATGCCTTTTTCCAAGCCCGATTTCTGTGTAACCGTGAGGTTAGGTGTCTTGAGTTCGACTGTGATGGCGCAATGCTTAGACAAGTGGCTTTGGGGGTGTACGAAAAAATCCGAAACAATTTCTTTGTTGTCTCCACTTACAATCGCGTAGTCAATTGTACTACGCCCTAGTGAACAGCTATAGGTATAGTTCCCCAATAAATCTCCCTGGATGGAGCCGTTGAGGACTAGTCGATTTTGTTTCACAGCAGACCTCGATTAGTCTTAAACCATGTTTATTTTTTTCCATGTCTTGGCATTGTCTATGACCAAACCCATCACTATTTGACTGCATTGTCCCGGTTCGAGCATTGAAATCGCCTACTGTTACTAGAATGCCTTCTGTGGAGTAGCTATGAATGAGATTTTTTAAATCATCCCAAATTTCCTCCTTATAGTATTTTGAACTTTCAGGGGGCACATAGCAGCCTAAAATGAACAAAGGCATTGCTCCAGTTGTTGTCTTTATTTTTAAAACCAATACAAAGTCACTTTTGTGTACCAAAGATGCAGTGGGAGCCAGGGATTTTCTTACGAGAAATGCCATCCCATTGGAAAGCCTGCCTCGGTTTATGCCGCTAATTTTTAACCCATCTGCACCAAAGCTAGTGAAATCCATCGTTAAGTTGGATTCCAATGTTTCTACTCGGGAGTGTGTTTCACAGAGGAATATTACGTCTCTATTTTGAATGTGTTCCTGGAAGCTTGGCGATTGTAGTTTGCACTCGCCACTGAACGTCAAACCATCTATGTTCCAGCTAGTTACTAACAGCTCGGGTTTTTTAGTTAAATTTTGCTGTTTATCACTGCTCTGCGCTCCTACCGAATTTGGGGGGATAAAAATTTCGTTACCGGATAACAATGACATTTTTGCAATTGATTACAGTATAAATATGTTAATATAAGGAAAATGTTCGAACGAAATAGGGGGCGAACTTAGAATATTGATTTCTGATAGAAGGCTTTAGGTATTCGTTAGTAACAAAAAGAGCACACGGAGTCTCCACGCCTCCACCCCGCCATTGACCAGCTTAGTAAGGCGTCGGAAAATGCCTTCTGAAGTCTGCAGGGGCGCGATTGCGGCCTGTGTAGTATTGGTAGGGGTCGCGGCTGAGGCGGCCGCCGTAGCCGCTATTTCCGCCGAGAGCGAAGTGACTGCCATTGTTGAAGCTGTAGCTTGTTCGGTTGTCATGTAGATTGCTTCGCGGGTAACGGTAGCCTCTGTCACTGTCTCCGGGCTTGTAATATCCGCTGTAATTGCTGTGCTGTTGCCGGTAGCTATTGTTGCCGTAGCTGGGGCGTGCACGATGGCTGGTGATGTTTTCGTGACCTGAATAGTGCTGTTTGTTGTTGTTACGACCGTTGCTGTTGCGTCTAAAGCGAACCCGCTGTTGAAAGTTTGCTCTCGTTTTTAGCTTTAAGCTGCTGACACCACTTGAGATGACCGAAAAGGTAAACGCAGATCCGCTACTAGTCAGCCAGTCTTCATTTCCGTGAAAGTCGGACAGTTCGAGACTAATCACTTTGTGTTTTATATCGAATTCGCTAAGTTCTTTTTCCAGGAGGTCTTGAATAAGTTTATTCTTCTCTGGCGTAATTATCAAGTGTTGGCAGGTGGGACCATGGTGCAATTTTCCTTGTTCGATTGCTGTAATTGGTTTGTATGCCTGCTCATGAGAGGGGCCACTACTAAAGTCAACCAAAAGGCACTCCTGAGCTCCTACTTTTGGATTTTTTAGGACTTCGATTAGCTCTGTGTTCGACTCGTGGTACAAAACTCGCAGAGTGCTACATGGAAAAATTCTTCGATAGTCTATAGCACGGCCTCTGTTTGAGCTAAATGCTCGAGGAATCCGACAAGGACCACTAGAGGTCACTTTTACACTAGGAATCCTTGAATCCTATATGCTCGGGGTAATTCTAAATGCCTGTGGGAAATGCTACACACTCGGGGGAATATTACATGCTCAGGGAAAATGCTACATGGTTGGTAAAATAATTTTTCAGTTTGTTTTATATCACTTGAAAGTCCGCTGTAATCAGTCAAAAGACATAACATTAGTTTTACCAACAATTGAAAATTCCTAATATCTGTGCGCCCCCCAAGGGGGGCAAGGTTGCTAGTTCGAAACTATTATTTTTTAGAAAAGCAAGTTAAGCGTCTTGGCAATGGGGGGTTAACTGGAATAGAGAACTCCAGGCAACGGCCAAAGCCACGAGCGGCGCTAGCCGCGAGTGGATATCTGGCCGTTGCCTGGAGTTCTCTATTCCAGTTAACTTCATTGCATGAAATATCTATGGCACGAATCGAAGTGGTCCAGAAGGAGGAGGCACAAACGTCTATGGCACGAAAGCCAAAAGGCGTGGAGAGTTCATGGCAATGACAATCCTATTGATTGAATGGAGGGTTTAAATGTCTATGGCAAAACTCTCAGTGGGGGTGAAGGGGTTTGTGTGTGGGATTCCCAGGCAGTAAGTAGTCATTCCAAACCTGCTGATTCAAGAGTATTCTGTCCATCATGAGCGACCCGATAATACATTATATTAATTGGGGTAACCTCCCGTGTGAGGACCTCGGCAACATCACGCAGGATGAACTGAACTTCATCTCGGAATCCTCTGCCGTTGATCGGCACGACGAAGATTTCGATGCGTTCCTGAAGTATATCCAAAATGGTCCAGCTGATACTGGGCTGCCAATGATCGATGGAGATGAAAAGATAGACGTTTCCGAGATGGACAGAATCGAGATCGAGAGTCTGCCTGAGGACACTCGGAAGCAGATGTACCAGCATGGCCAACGTTTTCGAGAGTTCCTGGAAAGGGAGAATCTGCGCAACATTCCGGATGTCAACAATCCTACATTGAACCAATATCTTCGGTACTTCTACTACAAGCTGAAGAAACAGGATGGCTCGTTCTACTCGCCGGCCTCTCTCATCTGTATCCGGGCTGGAATTCAGCGTTTCCTACGCATGGTTCTGAAGCTGCCTGTTGATATAATCGGTGGTGAGGAATTCAAGTCCTGCAACGAGATGCTGCGTGTCAAGGTTCGTGATTTCCATCGAGATGGTGGCTGCACCAGGCAGTATGAACCAATTGAAGAAGGCGACATGCAGAAATTGCGGTGCTACTTTGAAGGGACTACGGCTGAAATCGAGCAGGCTAAATTTCTGTTCTATGTTCTTTACTCCTTTGGAGAGCGTGGCCAGGAGCATCTGAAGTTCCTGAGACGGAGGGACTCGCTTGAATTGCACACGGATTCTGACGGCAAGGAGTACTACTGTCTTCCTGCTCTGCCAACGAAGAACAAGTCAGCCGATCCTGTGAAGGCGAAGGCTAGACCGGACAACAAACAAGCTCGGATCTACGACACGGCCAAAGTGAGGAGATATCTACAACTGCTACCTCCAACAACCAAGGACAACCATCTGTTCCCGCGTCCACTATCCAACACGGATTCCAATGGACAGCCTATGTTCTCAACAAAGCAGAATCGCGGGGAGAACTACTTTCTGCGTTTCATGCGAAACCTGAGCGAGAAGGCCGGTTTGTCCAAGATGTACACGAATCATTGCATCCGGTAAGCCTTTTTCTTCATATTGCTTTAAACCAGTTGCATATTTTCTATGCAATACTTTACTTCTGTTGTAGAGTGAGCAGGATTGCCGATCTAGAGGCCGCTGGGTACAACCTGGCTGACATCATGTCGATAACCGGTCAGGTTTCTGAGAGGACAACTCGCCGTTACCTGTCCAAGCGTCGTGATCGCTCGCTGCAGTCTACGAGTGAGGCTGTTTCTATGGCACTTGATTTGAATGGTTCTTCACAAGCTGTTGCGACTCCATTGCGTGAGAGTTCACCGGTGCCAGTACCTGTGTCGTCTTCCGTGCAGATCAACGGCATCAGTCTTGACAATCCGTCGGTCAGGTACAGTTTCCACAACTGTTCATTCAATGGTTGCAAATTTGAGTAATGGACTCAACCGTCGTATTTTCTGAACTTTCTCCTGCTGTCGTGATGAGAACATGACCATAGGTTAGACTTGCACTCAATTGACTAAGCAGTGTTATTGTTGTAACATTTTTGTTGGATTTCAATAAATATAAGAATTTCATGCTTCGTGTTACTTGTTTGACAACTTGTCCAGTCTTGTTATTTTACCTCCAGAAAATGGCCGGTCATTGTCCGGAGGTCATTGCCATGAACAAATATTTCGGGCAATGTCAAGATTAATAAGCTAGGTCATTAGTTCACGAATAATGTGTATGTCTTTAGTTACGAACTATGTCTATGGGCAAGCCTGCGAGCTGAAATTGAGCTGGGTTAAAAGAGAGCCAGTTCGCTAAGTAAGACGCTTACAAGCAGAAGAAATACACACGGCATAAAAGCCAGAGCCTTGAGCTGACTAAACTTTAAAGTTGCTTTACTTACTGACTACGTGATTTGTGAAAAGACGTAACAATGGCGACGAGAATGAAAATCGGCAAATTCTCCATCGACCAGCCAGACAAATGGGAAGCCTACGAGGAGCGACTGGAGCAGTTGTTCATCCTGGAGAAGATTGAAGACGAGGCCAAAAAGCGGGCTACACTGATCACAGCAATCGGTGATGACTGCTACGCGCTGCTTCGAGATCTGGTGTCTCCTAAGAAGCCCAAGGACGAAACGTGTGCAAGTCTTCTGGAAGCGCTGCGGGATTACTTTGCTCCAAAGAAGAAACTCATTGTGGAGAGATACAACTTCTACCATCGCAACCAGAATGAAGGCGAGACTGTAAGCGATTACGTAGTGGGTCTGAGGAAGCTGGCATCAACCTGCGAATTCGATAAGTTCCTAGATGATGCATTGAGGGATCGACTCGTTTGCGGAATTCGAAACAAACTAATTCAACAGCGGCTGCTCCAAGAGGACAAGCTCACACTGGATACAGCTCAGACTCTAGCAACAGCTATGGAGACTGCTGATCGAGGGGTTGCTGCCATAGCTGGGTCGTCTGTACATAACATCAACTCGTCTAAAGGTAGCCGACCTAAGCATAGTCAAAGTACAAAGTTTGACAAAGCCGGACGCAGTGTAAAGAGTGGATGCTATCGTTGCCATGGAACTGACCATTGGGCCAAGAGTTGTCCGTTTCGAGAAAAGGTTTGCTCAAAGTGTTCTAAGCAGGGGCATCACGAACGCGCATGCCGAACGAAGACCTCAAACGAAAGTGCCAGCAGGCATAGGAACATACGAAATAAACCTGGATTCAGCAAGAAGACAAGAGCAGTAATGGCTGAAGACTCTGAATCTGATAGTGAAGGATCAAGTGGCGAAATACAGACTGTTCGTTGGTGCGACTGCGACATTTCAACTGTCAGCTCTCCATACAGGTGTGCGATCAAGCTGCAAGGTAAAAATGTTGAGTTCAACATCGATACAGGAGCCGACAGAACGCTAATCAACGAGCGTTGCTACAAGGATATTGGGTTGGAGCTGAGCAAGACGTCAACGCGACTGTTCAGTTACTCGAACCATGCAATTCCGACGCTCGGTGAAGCTCTAGTCGAAGTCACTCATGGAGGACTGCAGCATAAGCTGAAAGTTTTGATGGTCAAGGGTAACGGATCGAATTTGCTAGGAAGAGACTGGCTGAATATCCTTAAGCTGGATTGGCAGAAGGTTGTCCACGTGGCTGAAATTGGAAGTACCTTTTCACCAAAATCCATCTTTGATGCTTATCCGGAGGTGTTTTCGTCTGGACTTGGACTCATCAACAACGCGAAAGCAAGGATCACTGTTCGTGAGGATTACTGTCCGAAGTTTCACAAGAGCAGACCTGTACCGTTTGCAATGAAGAAGCTTATTGAGGATGAAATCAATAACCTTGTCAACGAAGGGATCATATCGAAGGTGAGTTCATCAGATTGCGCTTCTCCCATTTTGCCAGTGCTGAAGAAAGATGGGAAATCAATCAGGATCTGCGCGGACTTAAAGAGGACTATTAATCCACAACTGGAAGTGGACAAGTATCCACTGCCTCGACAGGAGGAAATGTTTGCTACTTTGAATGGTGGGAAGTACTTTTCCAAACTGGACATCTCTCAAGCTTTTCTGCAGCTGGAGTTGGAAGAAAGCAGCAGAAAATTTACGACCATCAATACACACTTGGGATTGTATCAGTACAACCGACTGACAATGGGCTTGGCTTCTGCTCCTGCTCAGTTCCAAGAAGCGATTGAGAAAATTCTCTGCGGTCTGGAAGTTGTTGCTTACATCGATGATATTCTAATATCAGGAAGGTCACTCGAGGAACACGATCAGAAACTGCATAAAGTGTTGAAAACACTGCAATCCAGGGGTGTCAGACTCAACAAGGACAAGTGCAAGTTTCGGCTGCAAGAAGTGGAATTCATGGGTCACATTATCAATAAAGACGGACTGCACCCATGTCCTGACAAGGTAATTGCTGTGCGAAACGCACCGAGTCCTACTAGTGTGTCCGAGGTTCGATCCTTGGTTGGACTTATTAACTACTATGGGAAATTCATACACAACCCATCAACTGTTCTGGCGCCACTCAACCGACTCCTGAGAAACGATGTGACATTCAGCTGGAACAGTCAGTGCCAAGCTGCTTTGGACTCTGTGAAGTCAATTCTGACATCGGACCGGCTGCTGGTGCATTTCGACCCAAAGAAGCCGATCATCCTACACACTGATGCTTCGAAGTATGGGCTCGGATGTGTTTTGTGCCACACAATGCCAGGTGGTGCTGAACTGCCTATCAGTTACGCATCAAGGACACTGTCACCAGCGGAGCAGAATTATTCTCAGTTGGAAAAAGAAGCGCTATCAATCATATTCGGGATCAAGAAGTTCCATCAGTATCTATTCGGGAACAAGTTTATTTTGGTAACAGACCATAAGCCTCTAATTACTATTTTCGGAGAAAAGAAGGACATCCCGAGCATCGCAGCTAGCAGATTGCAACGTTGGGCAGTCTTGCTCTCTGCTCATCAGTACGAGATAAGATTTCGAAAGACAGAGGACCACGGCAACGCTGATGCGTTATCCAGGTTGCCATTGCCAAGTTCGACGTCCCGAGTGGACAAAGTCATGGAACGTCGACTTCAAGAACTGCCTATCACCGCTGCCGAGATTCGTCGAGAGACAGCCAGGGATCCGATCCTAAGCAAGGTAATCAGGTTCTGCCAGAACGGTTGGCCGGAGAAATGTGAATTTGAGCTTGAGATATACCGTCAGAAAGGAAACGAACTCTGTCTTGAGCAAGGAGTCATCTTCTGGGGTATACGCGCCATCATTCCATCTAGCCTCCAACACCAAGTTTTGGACTTGCTGCACGAAGGACACCCTGGGATTGTATCGATGAAATCGATTGCTCGCCTGCACGTTTGGTTTCCGGGAATCGACCAACAGATTGAAAGAGCTGTGAAACAATGCAAGGGATGCGAACTGCAGCGAAGCAAACCACCAGAATCTGCTGTTCACCCGTTGAGTTGGCCAGAAAAGCCATGGACGAGACTTCAGGCAGATTTTTTCGGACCGTGTTTCAATTGGTTGGTAATCGTGGATGCCACATCAAAATGGGTAGAGGTTTTTCCAATGAAAGTTGCCAGTGCCGCGAACACCATTCAACGCTTTCGAGAGACATTTGCTCGGTTTGGAATACCTCGACAGATACTGACCGACAATGGAAGCCAGTTTGCATCACAGGAGTTTGCTGAATTCACCAAGCGAAATAACGTCCATCACATCTTCAGTGCTGTAGGACATCCAAGAACCAACGGGCTCAGTGAGCGAATGGTTAAAACAGCCAAGAATGCGATCAGAGCAGGCATGAAGAGCCACGGTGATGCCATGCTGAGTCTGCAAAATTTCCTATTCCGCTATAGAAGCACGCCTCATAGCACAACGGGCAAGTCACCTGCCGAGATGATGCTTGCGTATACAAGGCGGACAAAGCTGGACTTCCTGAAGCCAGACACATACGGGAGAGTCCTGGATTCGCAAAGTAAGCAGATGATGCGCCGGGAACACATTCCTCACCGAGAGTTTCAGGCTGGAGACACAGTGCTAGCTCTGGATTTCAGAAGGGAAAAAGAAAACAAGTGGGCTCAAGCCAGTGTTGAAACAGACTGGGCCGCTGTCCTACCACGTGGAAGTCAACGGACAAATCTGGAAAAGACACGTGGATCATCTGATCAAATCTGAAACCGAAGTTTTGCCCCAGCCACAGTATGATTTCGACACAGAACTAAAGCAAGCACGCAATGCCAAGAATAGCTACAAGTTGCAAAAGGATGCAAACGAGGAAGCTGAATCGACGGGTCAGACTGGCAAGTCTTCGCTGACCATAGACAAAACTCGAAAGTCAGCCGCGTCATCAAGCTTCGATATCAAGCCAAAGGACGGCCAAGATGTGGAAAAGCATCCGAACCAACGTGTTTTGCGTGACCGGTCAAAACTGAAGAGACCGGATTTTTTTGTTGCGAATTAACTGAACTGAACTATTTTGACTTGACAATTTTTTTTTAAGAAAAGGAGGAATAATGTGTATGTCTTTAGTTACGAACTATGTCTATGGGCAAGCCTGCGAGCTGAAATTGAGCTGGGTTAAAAGAGAGCCAGTTCGCTAAGTAAGACGCTTACAAGCAGAAGAAATACACACGGCATAAAAGCCAGAGCCTTGAGCTGACTAAACTTTAAAGTTGCTTTACTTACTGACTACGTGATTTGTGCAAAGACGTAACAACGAGAACTGGGGAAAATGGGTACGGACGCAGCCAGAAGGCGAGGAGATTCACCCCGGATCAGCTGGAAGTCCCCTCCAGGGCACGTTTTCCAAAGGTACCTTTGAAAGACCCCCTAACAAGAAGTCTTGACTGCACCCTTGAAAGACACGGCTTGAGCCATAGGTGCGCATGCAAAGCACGATGTCTGGGATTCGAACTTTCTAAAACCTGTTTAATCAATCCACTGCAGATCGTTGAGCTGCTCGTGCGGCTGCTGCAGACTCCGTTTCGGGGCGGCCCAGATCAGCAGTACCTGGTGAAAATATTCGTCGAATGCTACGAGGTTTTGTACACCTACCTGATGGGCGACAGCCGGAAGAACGAGCTGTACATTGCCAAGCACATCGACTTCTTTCGCAGCCAGGTTGTGTTGGAGGTGAGTTATCATCCGGGTTTCTGCTCTCGGTTGTTAAGCTCAAGCTAAAAGGTTTTTTAGGGAACAATGGTACGCTACCTTTCGTTATGGTTACATCAGACATTGTCAACATTACCAATTAGATGCACTAAATCAATAAAAAATGCTCTTTTTTCCCGCATTCGAATTTCAAGACCTCGACGGAATGCGTAAGTTAATTCTAAAAAAAAACTGATCTATTTCGTCTCGACCTGGCGGGCCTCAGTGGAGCCTTCAGAGTAACGCAAATAGTATTTAAGCGATTGAATAAATCAGCCTTTTTTGAGCTTGCTGTCAATACAGTATAATTCGGATTTGTTTGGTGAATGCTATTTTTTCGCACAGTTTAAAGTACATTTTCAACTAGTTGAAAGTTGAGCTGTTCGCATTTTCACAGTTGGAGCTAACATCGATTTTGATTCAATTTTTCTTGAAGTCTAGAAAAAATGAGAAGCCATCACGAATAGTCACGAAAGTTTTTTGTGCCTTCCTTCTTTGTTTTATTCTCTCAAATAGCTTCAAGGCAGCTGTATCTTCAGCTTCGGCTTCTTTCAGCTGCTTCTTCGTGAGCTTCATGGTGTGTTCAAAGTCAGTCCTGATCGGGTCCTTAAATCTACATTTATAGTCTGTACACTTGAGTCTCTTTTGTAGTTTGTAGTCAGGTGGACTTAGCATTATAGGTTTAGCAGGTTTATCGCAACAATATAATACTTAACGAAGAAGGTTGACTTGAGTGCAGGCGCAGCCTTGTTGTCTTCTGCCGCACAGTTTACCGAATTCCTTAATCCATCGCCAGCGCGACTTACCCCTTGTGTGTTCCAAGGCTCCAAAAACTCCAGTGCACATTTAAACACAATTTCCAAAGAAAATTTTACTAGAAATCACATTACGTTTGCTTTGTTGAAACCCATCGCAACTCGCGCTCTGTCCATCGCTTTGTGAAAATCGGGGTCAGCTATGCACGAGGGAAGCTCAGATATCTAATAGTTCCGCATTAATTTGGTTCCTGCAGGAAGAGGTCGGCTTGAACGCCGCTCACATGATCATGGAGCTCATCAAGGACAACAGAAAAATAGTTGACCGAATTCCGCACAGCTACGTTGATGAAATTATCGAGCTTTTGAAGCAGAACAAGGTGAGACTGGCTTTGATTGCTTTGATTTGCGACAGTTAGAAGTTTCAGTAACTCTTTTTTCGAATCGAAGGCTTCGAATCGTACCAGAGTACCAGATTGCTCCTGTTAGCTCCCATTTTAGAAATGATATTAATGGTTTGCATCAATTTCGCAGAATTTCCGATACCTCGAGCTGCTGAGCGTCCTCTGCGTCTGCGACGGTCTTAGCATGCCCGAAAATCAAAACTACATCACGCAGAAGTGGCTGGAAGAGGGACAGAGCTACTGCTTGGTCTTCTTCACCGATCTGGGCCAAATCATTGGCAAAGAGAAGGACAAGGTTTTCGTGTCGGTGGACAACAAGAGGCACTGGGCTTCGTTGGCCCAGTTTGCGAAGGATGTAAGGCTGAAGCTACATAACAAAATATTCGATGAACGCACCGCAGGGCCACCCAAATTATTCAGTGATAAAAATTTTTTTCTAGATCCCTTGCGGGCCGAAAAGCACCCCAAACCCTCTGAACCAACACAAAAGAATCTCTAATCCCTGGATAATCCTTTAGTTAACTGATATTTTACCACAAATTTTTTTAACCACTATAAAGTGGTTGCATTCTCTTCACCTGCATCACCCCCTATTCAGTACCAGAAGGCTGTGGCCGCTTCGAAGACTAACGCCGACGGCTCCGTGCAGATCGCGCACGTCAAATCGCGCAAGAGGCAGCTCAACAAGCGCAAGCTCAGCCCCGAGGAGGTGAGGCCACTGTTCCTGTCATCCGTCCATTTCGGCTTAAGGGCTTAGCACTGATGCTCTCAGGTCTTTGTATCATTCAATTCTGAAGTTGAAAGCGTACGGTCGAAACAAAGACGCTATGGAGGCATTGGTGAGACCAGACTTACCTTCTCCCCTCCCTCCAGCCACCTCCCTCATGTGAAATTCACTTGGCGCGCTAGCTGGGTCAATCCGGAGAGAACTCACCTTGTACTTTCTCTAGATTCACGTGGTTTCAGTCGAACCCGTATTTTTTAGAAACCGGCTTAATCACGGAATTTTCCTTGCTTTTTAACAATTACTCACGATTTGAAAGCCACTGCATAAGAAAAGCTTCCGTACAATATACTTATAAAATGTTTTCTCCTTCAGCAAAACTCCACTATCATAGAGGAGTTCATGTTTCTGCAGCACCAGCTGGACCTCTTTGGAAAACTGTGCCAGGTACGATTAAATGCAGCATTTTGGGTCAGGGAAAAAATATTGGAGTCCATAGGAATCATGGATTGTTTGCTTAATTTATTATCCATCCATCATCAGGGCCGAAACGCCAAGTCCATCGAAGTGATCACAAAACGCCTCAACTACCTCACCTGGGAGGAGGCCTTCATCTGCCTCACTGACGAGGAGTTGCCAGACCAGCTGCGGGCAAAGTACTGCGAGCTCATCACCACAATGTTTGTTGACGTTGACGATAACATCAGCGTGCTGGACAAGATCGACCTCACTTTCGTCTACGATGACGTATCGAAACATTCGCAGGCCAAGATGAGCGAGATAGTGAGTTTCTTAGCGATACACTTAAAAAATTCCATGAAATCACGTTTTCTACTACTGAATAAGTAGTTTATGATCCTGCAGTCCATTTAGCACTAATTCGGTAATTTTATCATCTGACTGCAGACCACATTTAGAAACGCCTCAACTCAGCGTTACTTCCCAGCCCTGCGTGATTGGCTCGCCAGCTTCTTGGATCAGAATCACGATATGACGGCATCGGAGGTCGGGCACAACATCCTGCTGGCCCACGTCCTGCAGATGCTGCACTACCTGGTGAGGTTCGGCTATTACAACTCGACCACGGACATCAAGAAGCTTCTGAAGCCGCTCTTAGATCTGCTGGACGGACGAAACGATAAACCACTGCCCAGGGGTAAATTGCATTGCTCGCTCTATGACTGACCTGACTCTAGATGACTTATTTTGATACATGGTCGGTGACTATATAAACGGAATTTACTTCTGGATTTACCTGGGCCACGTAACAATGCGAGTATCTCGTACATCTGTTCAGCATTTCATGTCTTGCAATAGGTCTGGTGAATATTAGGGGGGGGGGGCGACTCGCTCGGCGGTCTAGCGCGTCTGCTTTGTGTGCCACTGGTGGGCCAGTTGCGCAATTTACGCCCAGGAGGGCAACCCCCAAGGCATAGAGTGCACATTCCTGGAACCGCCGCTTGTACACCCTATGTGAGTGCGTGACTGGGTGCCGGCCTGTGTGTATCTATGCCTGCATACCGTATTTAGTGTGACTGAACGCGCTTCAGGAGTCAGCGCAATGGACAGTCATGTCCAGTCGCTGGTTGTGGGACGATGTCACTTAAAGCGGCAAAGTGCCTACATCCCTCGTGCAGATTTAGCAGATTTAGCTGGTGAATACTAATAATGGCTACATCATTCCTGTCAGCGATAATTATTGATTGCAAAGACATGCCACACAATCTACCATCAGATGAATTTATAATAAATCCAATCAGCAAGTAATCGGTGCAAAGTTCATGCTGGCACCTGTACTTTGTAATGAACCTAGCGCGTCTTGATCAGAGGAGTTCGGATTCAACCAAACTCCGCCTTGCACACAGTGCGCGTCATTTTTCACTTGTCCTTCGGCCGACAATTCCAGGCGCTTTCTTCGGCGGCATGGTGGCCAACGTGGCTGGAAGTAAATCTAATATCTGGCCTTCTATTGCCAACCTATTCGTTCAAATGGGCCGAATTATTAGACATATTTATTAATGGCTTATAAGTCATGCTTTTCCCTCAGTATTCCTTTGCTGTATTTATGCCTAAAAGCAATTTTGCAATCCGCTCTGCGCATTGCCGTATTTAACATACGTGTAACAGCAACACAGCCTTTGCTCTTATTTCTATGAAATTCATTGAGCCGCGTCCAGCAAGTTCAGATGGTGTACAAACAAACTTGAAGGTCGTTTAGAACTGTCTATAAAAATTTCTGTTGCACCGAGAAAATTTGCCTGTTGTGCTTGAGCGCCAACCTACAAAGACAAGCCATTAGCGCACACTAAACCTCATAAAAAATTTTAGCTGCTACGACCGACTACGATAGAGTGCTGCACCACTACCGGACTGTAGATCGCTACAAACCGTCCAGGGAGACAAAAGCTGTGGTTGATGCTAAGCATCAGTAAGTTGACGATCGCTAAGGGAGCCAAGCTGCTTGATTCGCATTTAATAATCGTTTGACTGCCATTTCAGAGCCATGCGCGTTCTGGATCTGTTCTTCAACTTTCGATTTAATGTCCGCCTAAAACGTTTTGTGGCCGAATTCAAGGATGTACAATTCATGGCTCAAAACACTATGAGAAACAGCCAAGATCCTCTGGCTGCCTTGTTGAGCGAGAACTACGAGCTGAATGATAGGTCAGATCAATTATTAATCTTACCCTTTAAGCTCACAGGTAATAAAAATCACCAGAAAGAATCTGGATGTGACCGTTTCCAGTGTGGACACCGTAGCAAATCAAAGGCTCGACGAAATGTTCGCCGAATCGGCCTACTTCAAAGACTTTGACATCGTCAACGTTTTGTTGGTAAGATGCGACGCTTTTTTACGATGCACAGAGTGCATTGCATGCCAGACATTTTATTAAATCAAGCTAGCCGATAAATGCAGGACTTGAGCCACTACGAGTACAAAAAAATGGTGCAAATGTCGATGTGGCTGCTGAACAGATACTATTCAGCACACAATCTACTATTCAAGCGAGCTGTGCTGGCCCAGGTACTCATCACCGATAGATCAGTAGCCGTGCACAAAATGGTCGACGACGAGAGCCACGTGATGCGGCGGCTTATCGGCTCCAAGATGACCGACTCTGATGTGGAGAAGATGTGCACAATCCTCTCAAAATTTTGCAGGTAGGATACCGGTGATGTACAATCTCTATTTCTAGAATCAGGTCCCGGTCACGGCTCGGGCGAGATTTTAGTATTCGGTTAAATGAATTTCTGTAAAAGAAATATTTGTACAACAGCTATCCGCACTTACCTTCTGAAATTTATCACAGAGCTTGCCACCTGGATGAAGAACCAGAGGAGCGGCACCCAATGAATCAGGCTATTCTGTACAATCATGGACTTCTCAATGACATTTTCGATCTTGTCTCTCAGGACATCGACATCAACCTACTTGTAAGTTATTGAGTAGCCTAAGATGTTGATTTTGTACATGCAGACTTAATTTTTATACATTCGTGAAAAGGCCCTCCCAGATCGTTTCCAAAACCTTAGCGGTACAAAATCACAACCTTGTAATACGGTCGTATTTCAGTAGAAGCGCAAAATTAACTATTCCACAGCCGTACTAACTCCTTCCAATCTACGTACGCGCATAAGATAGATCGCGCTCCCAGCTGCCCACAATAAACACTCACCCTTCAAAAAAACTCTCCTATTCCCTGACTCAAGAACGTTGTTGTGGACAACGAGACGCGGCTAACTGTTCAGGTAATGTTAAAGCACTTTTCCATATCGATTGCACCTGTGACTTTAAGTCAGCATTATCATCCGGTACAACTTATGCCTCGCTCAGGCAGACTGTGCTAGTAAATTTGCCTCGAACTTCTTAAAGCCCTGTGCACTTTCCATAAACTTTCATTGCACTGTTCAGAAAAATTTTGCATCAGTCTTAAATTCCAATTTTTCATTGTCGCCGAAATTCGCTAAGTTAAAAAGCTGAAAAGCTTCAGCATTTACTAGACTTTCAATTTGAATATTTTTGCTGCTCTGTTCTGAACGAAACTCCCATCTAATTCTTCAAGACCGCCAGAGCATCGAAGAGACAGAAGAGGAAAAAGGTACCGCTTTTTTATTTTAACTAGATGAACCAGCAAGTCTTCCTAGAGTTGCACAGAAAGCTTAGAATGGCGACACTCTGTCCTGCCACTTAATGCTAGATATAAAACTCCAGCTAGTCTTTAAAAAACAGCAAAACTTTCATCAAATTTCGATATCATTAACCTGCGTAAAAAGTAAAATTGTAACAATTTTTACTACGGATGCACTTTGCTAGCACGAGCTGCGTCACTGTTTGCTAACATTAAAAATGAAAACACGCCACGCAACGGAGTAGCAGCCCATTAACTGTTGTGATGATAGTTTTCTGTTGTATTTTTATTAATTTTGCTTTGCTGTTCGTTTTTTCTACCAAGAGGCCCACAATTTTTGATAAAATTCGGATAATTTGACCCCATGGCGAATCAACTCCAGGACGAGTACAGCGGACTGCGCCGAGTGTTTGCCAAGTGCTTCAACCTGCTGCGCCTCATGGCCAGGGGAAACATGGTTGTCCAAAATCACCTGTTCGATCGGCTGGACGCTCTGTTGAGTTGCGTCGGCGCCGAGTCAGAGCTGGCCCTGGCCCTGGCCGAGGTCTTCACAGGCAACAAGAACACCTGCATGAAGGTCCTGCCGCACCACATCGCCAGAACAATGTCGCTAATTGCTCAGCACGGACCGAAAGCTCCCGAGTTTCTAGACATGCTCAACGCTCTGGTCAAGGTAGAAGAGCTCGACTTGCCACTCAAGCGCAACCAGGCCTACGTGATGAAGTACTTTATGCAGCAGAGAACTGATGTGGCTCAGTGCCTGGACCAGGATAAGGACGTCCAGCAGCGTATGCTAAGAACAGCAGCGCGCACGCCCGAGTCTGACTACATGATTGCTCTGGTAGACTTGTTGGCGACCTGCGCTGAGGGTGAGAACCGTTTCATCGAGTCCATCAACCAGACCATCTACAAAGTGAGCGACGTGCTGGCGATTCTGACGGACCCAGCGATCCCCAACTACAACAAGCGGCCGTTCGCGCGCTTCCTGCTGTGGGTGTACCTCAACACGGCTGGTGGACTGATCGAGAGCGGCGCCGGGGACCTGCCGCATGATGCCAGAATGTGGCAGCTGTTCAGCATGGTGCGGGAGGACCTGCGCCGCATGGCCGAACTCGCGGTGGAGAGTCCGCAGCTTGTTCGACAGTTGCTGAAGATTCGCGTACTGAAAAAGTGAGCTCATGTTTTCAGCTGCGCACCAGGCACAGGGAACCAGCCCGTGGGTTTAAATTCAATAATTCACCACCAAAAGACAATTGAAATTAGGCTTGATTCCAGTATAATTTTGAACTGATATCATCGGCGAGCTGAAAAGTTCCGGTAGATTCTACATCGAATTACAGGAATAAATCGAGTCTCAAAGTGGTCGACTATGACGCTCAGGTTGCAGCTCCGGTGATCATTAAAATGTAGATTGAAATAAAATGTTTTTCAGTTGCATGGTAAATCTCACTGAAAGGAAACACTTCATTATTAAAAAGCTCATCTCACGCTCTTGGAAGAGTCACATCGAGAGCTCTCAGTTCTTGCATGTAAACATATTTTTACTGCAATTTGCTTTGCATTGCTTTTTTGTATGCTGCATATAACTTTCAGGCATAAGAGCCACTCCTCGAAAAGGAGGCGCTCACACAAGCACAAGCTGGAGTCGCTACCACGAGTGTAAACAATAAATTCATTCCTCCGGCTGTTTTCTTTTGTTTTCTGAATGCAATTCTGTGGAATTCGAGACTGTGCAATTTTTTAAACTTTAATCGCATTTTAGAATTTTTTTCCATGCTACTGTCATTGTTTTTTTGAACCATTAAAGCGAAATTTTCAGGCAGAGTTGGATTTCTAATTAGCAATATAATTTCCTTAGAGGTCTTATTATTTTTTCTGTAACTGAATCTCTTTCTGTGAAAAAAATGTTGCTCGAAGTGGACTTTTAGAGACTGTTTCGTTCTTTTACGGTTCCTATGTCTAGCGTCCCTGCCTAGCTGACACGAGTCAATCCGATCATCAGCAAACCATTTGATTAAATTTCAGTGAGGCGGAGGACGCGGCCAGTAAGGAGAAGCAGGAGATGACAGACGAGGCGGCTCACGGCACCCTTAAGTACCTGTTTGAGGGCGCCCTGCCGGTGATCAATGTGAGAGCCAGCTGTGGCCCTAGATTTCGCTTGCATTGCACTGACTTTCCGCTTGATCAATCATTTTCAGGCTTTCTTTAAAAGCATCTACATCAAGGATCTTGAGGATCACCCGAATGAAATCGAGGAAATCAACAAATTGGCCAAAATTCTGATAGTAAGTGTACCCCAGTCTGTTTGCAAAGCCCCATTGCTTGAGAGATGCTTTCCTAAACTTGTTTATTCGTTAACTTTCATCAGAACTTCATCGAGGCAGCAATGCCGTTAATCTCGGAGGAGAAGTACGTGAAGTACTTGCTAAGCTGTGCAACCAGCCTGCTCACGGTTTGCACTCTGCCAGCCAAGGTGAGAGAAAAAAGAAAGCACCAGTTTGTGAAACAACACCACTTTCGCGAAGAATTTGTTACTTTGAATGCATAAAATACGAATGCTTACTGGATGACCAACTTTTCAGGACAGACAGATTAGCAGTATAAAGGTGAAAGAAAAGGTTTGAATGGGCGACACGGATCAATTGTTGAATATGCATAGCGAACTTTAAGACTGATTTATGCCGATTTGTATGCTGAATTTAACAATTAATTTAATAAAGTTTACCACCCTATACTTAGACTTTTGTCTCGAATAAATTTAAACATGCCTTCATAAATGATCATGTTTAAACAATGACAAAAATGTGCCAGTAAAATTTTTGATTTCGCTGATTTTCGCAAGTCATCAGCTTGCTTGGCTTTGGGTCTCATAAATTCTGTGGTCCATTGCTGTTATAAAAAAATAATTTCTGATCGATATTTTTGGTTTCATATGAACTCGTTTTAGGCAATTGAAGAATTTCGAGGGAAATATGGAGGAGGCGTTCAGATCAACTGGGACGTCAGAAGCGAGGCTAGAAAGGTGAATATTTATTTTTTAAATCGTTTACATCAATGGAGATTACAAATTACACTTTTAAGTACACTCCTCTTCCCAACAATCCCAGCGATACGAAGAGTACTACTCGTCCGAGGAGGAGCTCAACGTGCAGCTGAACTTATTCGCCACCAACTACAGCATTTCCTACGGAGGCGAGAACACCGTGCGCGACCAGATCGGCTTTCCCAGTGATCAAGGTTTGTTGAAGCCTCGTCAAGTCCTGCAGTAGCTCAAAGGATCCAACTACCCCATGTCACTCTCACTTACTAACACCAGAATACACCGGCATCGGGAGCGACGAGGAGCTGCCCCTGGGCAAGGAGTTCCAGGATCACGTGGCCTGCTTCATCGACGCCAGTCGACCAATCTCGGATCCGTTGAAGTACAGACTGGCCGGCAAGCTGGTGGAGCAGCTCTTGTGAGTAGAAAATGGGGATCTGTCCCAGTGTGTCTGGTCGGTAAAGTAACAGTTCTATAGTTATCTTAAGTGCGCTATGACACGCAACTTAATTGGGAGTAGTTTAAAAGCTCAATTTGTTTTAATTGAATGCATCTACTTCAATGCAGAATAGCCTTTGAGCATGATTCAGCAAGTATGGGCTGCAAATGCTGGGGCAAAATATAAAAGGCCATCTTCAACATACCTATTTTTAAAAAACACTCCAGCATCTCGAACCAGATGGAGCTCAGCAACGAGAAGGAGCGAATCGAGCAGGAAATTCTGGACGTGAAGTGCCTGCAGCTGCTGCGAGCGATCATGCACAATGAGATCGTCAAGCTGCCGACTAACTTTGAAACCATGGACTTCAAAGAGTAAGCGAAAGATGCTTTTGTTACGCAGACTTTGAGTCTCTTAGAGGCCACTTGTTTGTCGTTCAGTGACGCATTGCCAGGCTTGAAAGCACGCGTTGCTCTTCTGCTAAGATAGCGCTGCACACTTTAGCTTGAAATTTAGTCTGCTCATTGCTACACACTCAAGTTTATGAATGATCTTTCAGAATGGTTGGTCGAGGAAAGAAAAAGTACGCCAGGTAATGAGCTCGTAACTGCAATCGAATCTATATTTGTGAGCCAATGTACGAGCGTAAATAACTGTTGCAATTAATGTACCCTTCAGAAAGTACGATTTTGCGCCTAAATTTTTTGCTAAAGATATAAAAATGTTTTTTTCTTATCTAATTAGTTGAGGACAATACGAGCCGTAGATCTGCGTCCTCCCTGATTTCATTAACTATCGTCGCTGTATGTGCCTTCGATACTGGGCATCAAGATTGATATAATGTTAAATCTTGCGCTGAAATATTATCATGACGGGTCTGGCCTCACTATTCTCTTTGATTTAATATTTTTTCAGGAGTGTGGTATTAAATTGGCTAAATCCGCTTTTCTTGAATTTGTTGAAACCAAAAATTTTGTTAATTTCAGACGAATCGAAGCAATAGCCTACGTGCAGGCCGCTTTAAACAAGCACGACGCCATGCTTAAAGTACTGCCGCACTTATCCAAACAGTCGGACGAAATCGTGCGCGAGGTGCTCAGCTTCCTGGCCAACATGCTATTCAATGGCAACGAGGAAGTGCAGGGCAGTCTACTCGACTACTTCTACGGTACGAGAGAAGAGAAATTCTTTGTGGCTGTGAAGAATCGGATCAGCATGTCCTCGATGGCCTGGAAGGAAAAGTGAGTCCTCGAATTTGACTCAGGTCATTGAAAGACACAAATGGGGTACGAATTGGCTATTTTTTTAACCTGGAAATCATTTAAATTCCACAGCCGAGCGCTCATCAACCAGCACCAGGCTAAAATTGAAGAAGCCATCGCTGAGCTCCGCGATCTTCAACAGGCAATGAAGGAGGGCCGAATATCCGCGGAAGCTTTGCAGAGCAGCAAGCTGGGCTCAATGCTGCTCAACCTGCAGTCAAGCAAGGGCAGCGTCACTGGCAGCGGGGCTCGGATCCGTGGAAGTCGAAGCTACGCACTGGGCAGTACTGCAGAGCTTCGCCGCCGTCAGCATCGAATGCAAGGATCGACAGTCCAACTGAGAGGGTCTCGCGTCAATCTGCAAAGTTTAGGTGGAGGTGGCATTCAAAACCACGGCTTTGCTGGTGAGAGACGGGGACCAGGCTCCGCGGAGTCGACTCGTGAGTTAATCAGAGGTGATGCGACAGAGATGCAGAGCATGAGCCATGCGGGTCAAAGCCACGCCACCGGCAACAAGGTTGGGCCAGCCGAAGCGGTTGCTTCAAATATTGACGAGGGGGACATCGAGGAACTGGCAACTAGCATTGTGATGGAAGATGAGAATATGCAAATGAAGGACGACGGCTACATTGAGTTGGTGCTGCGAGTGCTCGCTTACATATGTGACGGCCAGAACACGAGACTTCAGGACTACCTCAGAGAGCAGCCAGACAACATTAAGTCTATCAACCTGGTAGCAGAGACCTCGCGGTTCCTCGGCCTCACCTACACGTCAATCAATAAGTCAAGCATCTCATTAATTATTCAAATATTCGAATCGCTCGTTGAGTTCGCTTCTGGTAACCTCAGCAACCAGGCGGTTTGCTACGACAACAAAGTGTGCGACTACATTAATTATCTGCTGCGATCAAAGCAGTCTTATTCCAAATGCGGTCTTCAAGAGGAGATGGACTTAAAAAGATCCATTGCGAACCTCATTGTGGCCATGACTGAGGAAAACGTCAAGCGAGATGCAGAGCACGACGCTGCTGATCAGGCCGGAGCTGGTGTGGCTGGTGCTGGCGTATCGCAGGCGGAGAAGCGCCTGAAAGCCATCGCCGGGGTTGCCGATGAGGTCAAGGACAGCATCGATGCTGAGAGCATTCTCAACCTTTTCGTTGATTGCTACCGGCGGCATTTGGACCCCACGCTGGACAAGGACATGCGAGAGACCATGATTACCGTGGGATTCAAGTTCTTCCACATCTTCCTTCGATTTCAAGACCTCGACCATCGAAAGACCATCAACTTTGAAACAATGGTGGAGAAAGATGCGGATGCGGATGAGCAGCGACTAATCTGGGACTTCTACCAATCCAGCACGATGTCTGTCGAGATTCTCAAGGATAAAAATCTGCAGAAAGTTTACTTCCGTGTGAAAGACAAAAAGGTGCTAAGAGAAGAAGTGAAAGATCGATTCAAGTATGAGGTTGACAGGTAAGCATTCTAGAATTTTTTAATACAGCTAAAGCTCAAAGCACGAGAACAATTGTACTTTGTAAATTGCAAATCAATAGTTCAATTTACATGTGTAAATTAGCATCAGGAAAACAGGCCCTCGCTAAAGTCTAAACATTTTTTGTGTCATCTTTCAGTTTTTATATGAATAAGCATTATAAATACTAAATGAGTTACGGATTGGCGCAATTTTGGTGGGCTTAAGCCGATGCACGCTATAAGCAGGGTACGAGAGAGCAGGGCAAATATGCACGCGCACACAAGAATGTGTTCAGAGGCTGACCAAAATAGGCAGGAGAGTAGACGCAGACTAATAGCTCGTAAACACTCTACACCGAGATAAAATCATTTCGACTCTGAGGGATTTTGGGTTATTGAAATTTGTGTTTAGCTAAAGCGTCGGGGCCAACATTAAAAAACACCTTATGCCTTTTCTCTTGTTCCCCCAACTACTCTTCATCTTGTCGAGTCAAACACTTCAAGAGACTCGCTGCGGAATGGTTATGCCATTTTTTAGTTCATTCAGCTGTTGTCTCATCGGAGTCTATTCAAGCGGCCGAAGTTTAACAGACAATTTATGTGATTATAATATTATTGCCGCAGATTCTTTCATCAATGGCATGTAGTAGCTGCAAGCCTTAGCAGCAGCATGAGGTTGGGGTGCTAGATTTTACGTTAACTCTTGTACTTCGAGAACTGCCTTAGCTAACTGAAGTTTTTTAAGACGGATTCTCTTTCGCCTGGAAACTCTCTGTATCCGCAATTCATAAGTAGAATTTGTCGAGCGTTGCAATTTTTTTTCATTTCCAACTTGATTCGGAACGGGAAAAAGTGAACTCTTCAAACCTACAGAACTTCACCAACCAACAAGCTGCGCGATTTCTCCGACTGGCTGCGCGAGATCATCAAGGACATCAAGTGGCAAAAGCGAGTGCTCAGTAACCCACTCGGCTCCTTCTTTGTGCACGGCTGGAAGGCGTTCAACATCCTGTGCATCATCCTGAGCCTAGCGCTTAGCATTGTTGTGCTGAGCAGCTGGAACACTCCTGAGATCATCACGGACCCGGTGCCAGTTCGAGCCAACGGAGCAGTCTATGCCACCTACGCTCTGGGGGTCGTGCACAACATACTCAGCTTGTTCATATTGATCAGCTTCTTTTTATCCAATCATCCTTACTTCCCGACGATGCAGCAAATTCGACGTTTTTGGTCGTAAGTTTTCAGTTTGCTTTTTTTAGATACTTAACGTTGCCTACAATCTGTTAAGTAAATTGCATAATAAATTTTCGTTGACTCAAAATGTACGTAAAAATCAAAACCGCAGGAAGCTGCTTGGAATTGGCTCAAGATCGGCCACGGACGATGAGGACAACGCTGAAGGAAAGCTACAGGCGTCCATATTCAGCTTCAGCACCTTCTACTACATTGTATTCCTGATCATGTCCGTATTGGGGACGGTCTTCTATGGCTACTTCTTCGCCTTCCACCTGCTGCACATCGCCAACCACAACCAGCTGCTGGCTAGGGTTATCCAGGCGGTGACGAAGAACGGTAGGACTAATTATAGATTTGATTTGAAAATTTTTTGAAGCAAATACTTTCACGCTTAATGCTAATTCACTGAAAGCTACCGAATCTTGCACTTTGCAGGACTCTCTCTGCTGTGGGTGCTCATCTACTCCCTGGCTTTCTTCTACATCTACGCGTTGCTGAGTTTCGCCTTCTATAGAGAAATTTACGATTCGTCAGCTGGAAACTTCTGCGAGACGATGTACCAGTGCACGGTCACGGTCATCCACCGAGGCCTGATAGCAGGAATCTATGATGTAAGCTTTGCCTCCTAGTGTTGTAACTGGGGCAAGAACTCAGCATGCTAATAATTTTATTCATGAATATCAATATATATAAAGTTTCCAACCTCTCATTTCGAATTATCCTACCTGAGGAGGCCGATGTAAGTATTGGAAGATCCAAAAGATCTTATTCTTTCTTAAACGTTTGTGTTGTTAAAGTCAATGTTGTTTGTCTCGCACCTTTCCCAAAGCATTTCTTTCACTGCAAACTAACTATTGTATTATTTTACTGTTGTTATTAGCACCTTTGCAGCTATTCTCAGCTTTTGTTTATTCCTTGTTCCAATTTAAACTATTAAGAATGAACTCGTTAGTGTCAGTGAAAACCACACAAAAATTTCAGTACCTGCCTGTACCAGCGAACAAAACATTTGATTACCACATGGCAAAGTCGGTATTCGACATCTCTTTCTTCATCATTATCACCACCATCGGACTCAACATCATCTTCGGTATCATCGTCGACACATTCAGCGAGTTGAGAGACTCCAAGTGGCAGATCGATCAGGACATGACATCCGTGTGCTTCATCTGCTCGAGGAATGCCTACGACTTTGAGCACCATGGAGAAGTAAGGGAATGTGCAGATTGTTGAGAAAATCGCTGTTAGATTAATGGAAATAACTTAATGCCCGAACAATCAGAGGGGCTAGCTGAGCACAGCCGAGGGGAGATAATTGTAAACCTTCCGCTGAAGCTTCTTAACCCACATAGATACTGTACAGATAGACACACGCTCCCACAAAGGTTTGAATCTGGCCTGAAATAATCTGCTTCAAGGGGAGGGGAGTGACTCGGAGGTCTAGCTTGTCTGCCTTGTATGCCACTGGTCCAGTTTCGACCCCGTGATGTAGGTCGTTTTTTTCCCAGCACGGTTTCGTGTGCAGGGTTATATTACGAGGGGTGTTCCATAAGTCCTTTCCCTTTCCAGTGTAGCTCAGGCTATGATGCTCAGATTTTAATGCGGTTTTCAATTATTTTTAGACAATTATTCTGCACAGCTTGTGCAAGCAAAATTTTTCAAGCAAATCAATCTGCTTTCGCTAAATTTAGTTTCTGGCCATAGACACCTGCTACTAGAGTTACAGACTGATTCATTGAAGGTAGAAACAGATTTTCGCCACACAATTTGGACTCAGCCCGAGGCCCTAAGAACAAAAAAATATTCCAAGCAACCTTCAGTATCAAAAGCACAAATAATTCTTTGTTTAGACCAGCCATTCCCAATTAAGTTTGTCTCTATTCGAGGTTCACCCTGAGCATGGATGTCCATAGTGCTGAGTCGCAGCGAGCAGTGATCTTTGCGCTTTGGAAAAGCAGTCAACCAGCAGCCAAGATCCATGAAGCGCTTGTGACGGCGCATCAAGATAAAGCTGTCAGCATTCGAACAGTTCGCAACTGGATTGAGCGCTTTGAGTCGGGCCACGAGCAATTGACCGATCAACCACGCTCAGGGCGACCTGTGGCGGCGTTCACCAAAGAGCTTGGTCCTCGAATAGAGACAAACTTAATTGGGAATGGCTGGTCTAAACAAAGAATTATTTGTGCTTTTGATACTGAAGGTTGCTTGGAATATTTTTTTGTTCTTAGGGCCTCGGGCTGAGTCCAAATTGTGTGGCGAAAATCTGTTTCTACCTTCAATGAATCAGTCTGTAACTCTAGTAGCAGGTGTCTATGGCCAGAAACTAAATTTAGCGAAAGCAGATTGATTTGCTTGAAAAATTTTGCTTGCACAAGCTGTGCAGAATAATTGTCTAAAAATAATTGAAAACCGCATTAAAATCTGAGCATCATAGCCTGAGCTACACTGGAAAGGGAAAGGACTTATGGAACACCCCTCGTAATTTGGGACCTTGAGGGTTGGGCTATGGCCCCGTTGCGCAATTTACACCCATGAGGGCAACCCCCAAGGCTTAGAGTGTACATTCCTGGATTGCCCTATGTGAGTGTGTGACTGGGTGCCGGCCTGTGTGTGTCTATGCCTGCATACCGTATTTAGTGTGACTGAACGCGCTTCAGGAGTCAGCGTAATGGACAGTCATGCCCCGTCGCTGGTTGTGTGACAATGTTGTTTCAAGCGTCAAGGTACCCACAGCCCTCCTGCAGATTTAGCTTTTTTAGATCTGCATCAGACACCGTAGCTTCAATTAGCCCTAATTGTGCATCTTGGTTTCAGGGATTCGAAAAGCACGTCAAAGAGGAGCACAACCAGTGGGCCTACCTTTTTTTCATGCTGTATTTGGACGAGACCAGACAGAACGACTACACGGCAATTGAGCTTTATGTGGCTCGGCTTGTGAGTTTGGCGTTTTAGGATAGAATTGCTTAGCTGATGTTTTTGCGTAGTAATAAATTTATTAAACTAATCACTTGCAGTACGAAAAGGAGAAACTCGATTTCTTCCCGCTAAATAAATCCATCACACTCGAGGCCGCTGAAGACAATGAGGAGGAGCTGAAGCTGGAGACTCTGATGACGCAGGTCTCGTTTCTAGTGCATAAATGGAAGGAAGAAGTGAGCTGACCTGATCAATGAATTCAGGGTCCTTAGTCACATTTGAGTCAAACTTACTCGAAGAAGCCTCAACTATTTCCGAAAAATTCCCAAATTAGGATTTGGCCAAAGAGCGCGAGCGCGAGAGGAAGCGGCAGCTGCAGTGGGAGGAGCAGCACAAAAGAAATGGCGGAGCCGGTGGCAGCAACGGAGGCGGCAATGGCGGCAGCGGCAGCGGTGCGGTGGTTGTCCGGCCTCGGGGCGGCGAGGAAAGCCAGCAGCTCGACGTGCCCTTTGATTAAAAAAATCCTGTCATAGAAGTTAGCCCCTTTTAACGGATTTCGTGAGCATTGATTTCAGCTTTTGTACTCCTTTTGAAGAAATCGGGAAACTGAATTGCATGAACTCAGTGTTGAGATGCCAATAACTCGACCGAACTTGAATTTTGTTGTTGATTTTCAACAGTTTTTTAGAGCTCGCGTTTTATTTCTTAGTTTTTCTAACTGAAAAATCTTTCCACCAGATTTCGAAAAATATAAACTTTAGATTTTCTATTTTTCTCAAAGTCAATAGATTTTTGTAAAAATTCAGAATCCGGTGGAAAGGTTCGCAGCTTTGCCAACGGCTACAAGCATGCACTGACGCTGCTCGCTTGCCTCTGCCCATTTCTGCTTCTGTCAAAGGAAAACTTTCTGCGGTTCTGTCTGCTTCTTTCTTAACTTTATTCTTTCATTTTGCGCACATTTGAGGTGGTTCACTTATTTTTAAATTAACACCCTTACAGGAATTATAAAAGTGGTATTGCATATTAGGCTACTTGTGATAAAAAATTTCCGACTCTGGATTTTGATTTGTTTTACTGTTTTGTCTAAGTCAAGTAAGAGAGTACTATGAGAGCTAAATCGCATGAAAATAAATATTTGAAAGAATTTTGTTAATTTTTATTGAACTGTTATGAAAATATCAAATAAAAGATTATCATTACTTTATCTATCGTTATTTGTTTGACACAGTCAGATGGATTGTCAAAGTGAGGCAGTAAAATCAAAGGGGAGGAACTTTCTGCTCTCCCTAGACAAAGTGCAAATATAAAATTAAAATTAAAAATTAAAAAATAGTTTTCGTAGCAACTGTTGCCAATTAAAGCAACAGTAAAGTTGAAAGAGATATTAGCTGGAAAGACGCTGATTAAAAAAATCAACCAAAAATTAAAACAAATCATTTTGGAAGAAAATCAGTGCAGTAGAGCTTTACTTAGCAACTAAATTCTAAATTAAAGCTTCTACACGCTTTTGATTAGGTTTGTCATTTCAAGAAACTTTGAGCATACAGTTGGTACGCTAAGTACTACTAGTTGTAAATTTTCTAGCAAATTTTTAGCAAACTGCAAACATTTTTTTCAAACTTCGGAAACGCTACTCCATGTTTTTCTCCTGCACGAAAATTATTCAAAAGTGAATGCTGCATCGATGGAAGCACTTTTTATTGGATTCGCACCAGCTAGCCTGGCGATCATTTGAACGCCGCCTCCAGCACAGCGCTGCCCATGTCCGGCTTCTGCCTCCCAGTTGTCGGCCTGGGCGGCACCACCCGCCCCAGAGCGGCCTTGTCGCCGCTCTTCTTGTGCTGCTCCTCCCACTTCTGTTGGCGCTGGCGCTCGCGCTCGCGCTCCTTGGTCAGCTCCTGCAAGGGGTACCGATGTAGTTCGTACACTGCGTGTCGAATTCGAGGGCTGCGTACATCTGCTCAGTCCTGACTTGGCTGGAGAGGCTGCAGCGACCAGCCAAAATTTTCCCAGCTCAAACTGTTGCCCGATCTCAGCTAATTTGACTAAAGCGATCCGGGATTAAGTGTTTCCCAGATTACGTGCCCGAACCCACGACCTTCAGGTCATGGGCTACAACTCCTTCACTGGGCTGATGAGAACAGCTTACTAAAATCTGGCACAGAGACTTGCTATTGCCATTTTACCTCCTCTTTCCACTTTCGGACCAGGAACGAGACCTGGCTGAGAAGAGTCTCCAGCTTGGCCTCCTCCGTGTTGTCTTCAGCCGCCTCCAGTGTGATGGATTTGTTCAACGGGAAGTAGTCGAGCCGCTCTTTCTCGAACTGAATGTGAGGATTGTTTTGTGCAAAAATTTATTTTTAAATCTGGAATGTGATCCCGGCTCTAGTACCACAGAAATAACTGACGAACAACCGTGTAAACTTTTCGCATACGTTTTCTGGATAGATGGTCTTTGTTTGATTGCCCTCGTTTTCTTTTTAGCTGAGTCTCTCATAGTGCAACATTAGACCATACACAGTGACTTCATTATGTGAAATCTAACATCAAGACGTGACGCATAAGAAATCCAGGGTGACTCACCAATCGCCAAACAAAAAGTTCAATCGCTGTATAGTCGTTGAATCTGGTCTCGTCCAGGTAAAGAATGAAGAACAGGTAGGCCCATTGATTGTGCTCCTCTTTTACGTGCTTCTCAAATCCCTGGAGAATAAAACACTCGTGACAAACCAATTCGCCAATTTACGCACACCTTTTAAAAAAGAAACGCCTTTGTTGCCGAAGGCCTTATTTGGTTATGAACATTTATTAGCCTTTATTAACTGATCCAATGCTTTTGGCTTGTTTTCCTGTCAGGACTGCTTGAAGACTAAGGAACTAATTGCCCAACTATTTTATTATTTTTATGATTACTATCGCTATTATTGCTATTATTACTATTAGATGAAATAGACATCGGTTTGCGCCCCAGACGACAAACCTCTCCGTGGTGCTCAAAGTCGTAGGCATTCCTCGAGCAGATGAAGCACACGGATGTCATGTCCTGATCGATCTGCCACTTGGAGTCTCTCAACTCGCTGAATGTGTCCACGATGATACCGAAGATGATGTTGAGTCCGATGGTGCTGACAATGATGAAGAAGGAGATGTCGAAGACGCCTTTCACCACATGGTAGCTGAAGGTTTGGTTGCTCGGAACCGGAAGATACTGAAATATTTATGAAAAGTTTATGAAGGCTTTTTGATGCTTGGAAATACAAGTCTTTATTGTGCTTACACATTTAGTGCGGAGGAAAGCACAATAAAGAGAAAATACCGGTGCGTCATGGTACTGACATCGAGCGTGAGGCGTATCGCAGAAGAAAAGTAAACTCTACTATTAAAAACAGGAATGCCTACTTCTAGTAAAAGAATTTTAGAGATTACGACTTACATTTCCTGTGTTGTTAAAAGCGAAAATATATTAAGTGTTAAAAAGGTGGAAATATCCATAATGACGTTAGTAAGTTAAATTTTTACTTGTAGTCCTTTTTTCAGTACTGTGAGAATTCTAACTTTATGGATTGCCAGGTTAAACTAACGTGTTCAGTATAGAGAAGCAAATCTCAATATAATTTAATTCTTCGAGAATGCTATAAATCATGGTCTGAATTGCAAACAGATCTTAATGCTTCAACGCAACACTATTCTCTGGTTGCCACCTAGCAGCTTACTTTTCGCTTAAATGAGCAGTAATCCAAATTTATGCAGTTTTTGGTAAATTTAAGGATCGTGATTACCCTATGAGATTGAAGTCCTTGTTTCGATTTTTATCGGTTTTGGCTTTGGCTTTCGGTCTTTCAAAATTGGCACTACAAAATAATGAAAAAATGCGTCGACTCACATCGTAGATGCCAGCTATGAGGCCCCGATGAATGACCGTCACAGTGCACTGGTACATGGTCTCGCAGAAGTTTCCAATCGAGCTGTCGTAGATGCCCCGATAGAAGGCGAAGCTGAGTAGCGCGTAGATGAAGAAGAAAGTCATCGAATAGATGAGCACCCACAGCAGAGAGAGGCCTGGAGAGAGTCGTTGCACGCTTCTAACTTAGCCAAAGTTTGAAAGCATTAACTATTTAACCAAATGTGCCTACAACGCTTACCGTTCTTTGTGACAGCCTGGATGACTCGAGTCAGCAGCTGGTTGTGCCTGGCGATGTGCAGCAGGTGAAAGGCAAAGAAATAGCCGTAGAAGACCGTGCCAAGAATTGAGAAGCCCAAGAAAACCAGATAGTAAAAGGTGCTGAAGCTGAATACGGACACCTGAAGTTTGCCACCAGACTCTCCTTCATCTTCAGCGTCCTTCGGGGTGATGCCCAACAGTTTTCTGAGGATCGCAACAAGAGTTTTTAGTTTTTAGAATTTTCTGAACATTTGTGAATTTTTCCAGTTCAGATCCTTTTCTGTAGGATTATTGTTAAGGTTCTTACTGAATGAGGGAGCGGAAATCAGCTTATATAGCTGATACTAAAATTACAAAGGATGCTGTCTCCATATCAAATGGCATTGCTCTTTCCGTAAAGGGTCTCAAAAAGGAACTTCGTTCAGTGGCTTACGTCCAGAAGACGCGAATCTGCGTTGGGCTCGGCACATACGGGTTGTTGGACAAGAAGAAGCTGATCAACACAAACAGGCTGAGTATGTTGTGCAGAATTCCTAAAACGTAGGTGGCGTACACTGCGGCATCCGTGCGAACTGGTACCGGGTCGTTGACATCATCTGGCTTAGTCCAGGTTACCAGCACAACAATGCTAATGGCTAGGCTCAGGATGATGCACAGGATGTTGAACGCCTTCCAGCCGTGCACAAAGAAGGAGCCGAGTGGGTTACTGAGCACTCGCTTTTGCCACTTGATGTCCTTGATGATCTCGCGCAGCCAGTCGGAGAAATCGCGCAGCTTGTTGGTCGGCGAAGTTCTGAAAAATTTGAAACTTTACTTAAAGAATGGTTCCTGTTCAAAATAATAATTATTATTAATAATTAATTACACCTGTCCCAATCGGGCCAGAATGTGCAGCCAACAGCACAGCCGCAGCTATTGCGCGGCGCTTCTGAAGACTGCGTACAGCTGTTCAGTCCATGGACTGGGGGGACGCCACACCCACCTTTAATTACCCCAGCTGATGCTGGTACCCATTTAACAGCTGGGTGAACTGAAGCAATGCAGAGTTAAGTGTCTTACTAAAGGACACAAATTGTACCAGTGGAGTCGGGAATCGAACCCCCGACCTTCAAGTCGTGAGTCCGACGCTCTAACCACTAGGCTACAACCTCTTATCAAAATAAAAACTACCAAAAATTACGCACCTGTCCACCTCGTACTTAAAGCGTTCTTTTACTTCCTCACGGAGAACTTTCTTGTCCTTGACTCGAAAGTAGACTTTCTGAAGGTTGTCATCCTTCAGCACCTCAATAGACATGGTGTTTGATTGGTAAAAGTCCCAGATGAGTCTCTGGTCCTCGGCATCCGCGTCTTTCTCGATTATCTTTTCGAAATCAAATTTCCCGCTATTATCCAAGTCCCTAAATCGCAGGAAAATGTGGAAGTACTTGAATCCCACTGTGATGATCATTTCGCTCGACTCCTTGCTCATGTCTTCATCCAAGTGCCGCCGGTAGCAGTCTAGGAAAACGTTCCGGATGCTCTCCGCATCGATTGTGTCCTTGACCTCGTGAGCCACGGCTCCAGCTGCTTTGAGTTGTTTTTCCGTCAGCGCTGTGCCGACAGCCGCACCTCCAAGAAGCTCAGCGGGATCGTGCTCCTTCTCCAGCTTAACATTTTCCTCGATCATCGCGATGATCAGATTGGCTATGGATCTCTTCATGCTCATCTCGTCTTGCAGGCCGAACTTGGCGTAGGACTGCTTTGATCGCAGCAGGTAGTTGATGTAGTCGCACACTTTATTGTCGAAGCAAACCGCCTGGTTGCTGAGATTGCCGGAAGAAAATTCAACTAGAGTATCAAAAATCTGGATTATCAATGACATGTTTGACTTATTGATTGACGTGTAGGTGAGGCCGAGGAATCGAGCGGTCTCTGCCACCAAGTTAATAGATTTGATGTTGTCTGGCTGCTCTCTGAGGTAGTCCTGAAGTCTCGTGTTCTGGCCGTCACATATGTAAGCGAGCACTCGCAGTACCAACTCAATGTAGCCTTCGTCCTTCATTTGCAGATTCTCATTCTCCATCACAACCTTCATCGCTAGCTCTTCGATATCGGCGTCATCAATGGCTGAAGCGACGCCTGCATTGCTTGGCTGCGCCGGGGCGACTCGATTCTCAGGCACGAAAGCAACCACCTGGCCGTTTCCCAGTCTCTCCCTTGATGATCCGGCAGGGGCTGCCAGGGTGCCTGTTTGCGCGTGCAGACTGGCCTGGGATCCCCGAATTTGCGCCGCCGAGCCCTCGGCCTTCTGCAGTCGCCGGCGCAGCTCCGCAGTGCTGCCCCTGACCCGGGTGGCGCTGCCTCCCAAGCTAGTTCTGCTAGCCTGCAAGCTCATCAGCATGGAGCCCAGCTTGCTTCCCTGCATTGCTTCGGCTGACACGCGGCCTTCCTTTATTGCCTGCTGCAGGTCGCGCATTTCGGCAATAGCTTCCTCAATCTTGGCTTGGTGCTGGCTTATCAGTGCACGGCTGGAAGGATTGTGCGCGGGATTACTGGTGCATGCTAGCCATGCAGTTCAGAACTAATGCAATTGAGTAATTTAGTAAAGTTAATAACTACTACGCTCGTAACTCATGCTTGCCAATCTGAGCCTAAGTACTACTTACTTTTCCTTCCAGGCCATTGAGGACAAGCTTATGCGGTTCTTCACAGCCATGAAAAATTTCTCTTCTCGGGTGCCGTAAAAGTACTCGATGAGGCTTTCCTGAACCTGCTCGTTGCCATTGAAGAGCATGTTGGCCAGGAATCCCAGCACCTCGCGCACGATTTCGTCCGACTGTTTGGATAAGTGCGGCAGCACTTTCAGCATTGCGTCGTGCTTGTTGAGCGAGTTTTGCACTTGCCCGATAGTCTCAATCAGTCTGAGTTATTGCAGAAAAAGTATTTGATCGAGGGTTATCGATTGGCTTTTTTGAATGGTTTTCCGCCTAGTTCAAAGCTTAATACTCTGATTATGCTATGCTAAGTCGGTCTAGAAAATTATGGCTTTTACTTGGCTCATTTATACAATTCATACGCATGGAATTTTACAACAATCCACTGGCATATTTTTATGAAACGCAATGTATTACTGTTGTGTGTTTGTGAAAAAGCAAAAAGCAAGCTGCAAAGCAATCACTTAAAATTAATTACAAAAAACGGCGAGCTTTCATCGACTCTGCCAATTCAAATCTGATCACATCGCTCACACAAGCCAAGTAATTTTTTATCACTACTTTTGTGTTAGTCGAAACACGGGCGGGGAAGCTTTGCACAAAGGGCATTCAAGATCCCGCAGCGCAGTGTTTTTACCTGGATAAGCCACTTTGTCCCATTCGAGTCAGCCTGAAATTGTTACCAAAATATTGAAGTCTTTGCCGCTTTCATTATTGTGTGGGTTTTGCAAAGTTCGAGCATTCAAATAGTGTGAAATTAATATGGCATTTTCAATAATGTATTTTTAAGTCTTACGATGTGGATTGCACAAAATTCACTCTTGTTAAACCGTTACGAATTCGAGTTCACTTACTCCTTAGTGTCGGCGCTGTCAAAGTTATCCGGCAGTTTGACAATCTCGTTGTGCACAATCGCTCTCAGCAGCTGCAGGCACTTCACGTCGAGAATTTCCTGCTCGATTCGCTCCTTCTCGTTGGTGAGCTCCATCTGATTTGAGATGCTGCAGAATTGTCAGGGAAACAATTTTTGAGAGTTGAATTTTAATCTTGAAATTAAGTATGAGCCGATGCTGCCATAATGCAGGAGATCAGTATTAATGTAAACTCACTGAAGCTGCTCCACGAGCTTTCCAGCCAGCTGGTACTTAAGGGGGTCCGCGACGCTCCTGTCAGCATTGATGAAGCAGTTCATGTGATTTTGGAACTCCTTGCCCAGCGGAAGTTCTTCATCGCTGCCAATCACGGTGTACTCTAAAGTGACGTTGGGATGAGTTCGACACAAAATATTGACTCGAGGTCAACGGATCGGGAATGAACATAGTGTTGAAAAAGCCTTATTCGAGCACTAACCCAAGTCGCTAGGAAAACCGATTTGCGCCCGAATTGTGTTCTGGCCGCCGTAGGAAATGCTGTAGTTGGTGGCAAATACGTTCAGCTGCACGTTCAGCTCCTCCTCTGTGCTGTAGTACTCTTCGTAGCGCTGAAAAGCAAGAACGTAAGGCCTTTGAGCCATTGTCGATAGGTGAAAAGATTCTGAGCTTTCTAAAGGTACAATTACGGTACGGACCTTTCTGGATTCGGTTCGGGCGTCCCAGTTGAGCTGAATCCCGGATCCGTACTTGCTCTGAAATTCTTCGATTGTCTGCAAGGAAATTAAGAGCTTTAGCTGTGAACTTGTTGGTAAAGGCTTTGCAGCTACAGTATCTACAGTATTGAGTCCTAACCTTGGCTGGTAAAGTGCTGACTGTGAGCAGTGCTGAGGTGCAGCCAATAAGCGTCTTTATGTACTTCTCATCAGACGCCAGTGGCATAATAGCGTCAACAAACATCTGAAATTTGAGTTTTTCGCAAAAGTTTAGCTAACTTTAGCACTAGCTAAAAATGAGCGCCTAACTTAGGCACCCCGAATTTACCATCTGCGATTGCGCAAGTTTGTTTATCTCGTCAATTTCCTTTGGATGATCCTCTAAGTCCTTGAGGAATATGTTCTTAAAGAACACCTGAAACATCATTATCGTGAATTAGTTGCACATTCGGTCAGATAACTTTGAGCAGCTACTTTGACTTACATTCACAACGGGAAGAGCTCCCTCAAACAGGAACTTCAACGTGCCGTGAACAGCTTCGTCAGAGATATTTTTGTTCCCGCCACTTTTGGAGTCCTCGATCGTTCTGAAACGGATTTTCAATTATAAATCGTTGATAAAACAATGGTATTTGCATTTTAAGGACATTTCTTCATGAATCAGTTTTAATACAAAGCGCAATCACGTTAGCGAAATTGGTTAATTGCACGCCATTTCCAAGTAGCTGTTTTATCAGCTTGTTGCTTAACATACACTTCCGGCAGCGTTTCCATATTTGTCCACTCATCCGCACTTTTTGCGGGGGAACCCTTCTGCCTGAAATTTACAAGTAATCAGCCTTCTCTGCCGTCAGAGAGCCGGATCGAATTCTGCGATAAAACTTTGCCGAATTAAGGCAAACAATAGTAGTCTACTCTTAAAGGACTGTAATATCACTGCATTGTACCATTAGATCATTAATGTTTGTGCGCGTTCTTCAAATATACACACTGTGACGTTAAAAAACTTCATTGAAATCGATAGTTTTATAGAAAATTCCGGCATAGAATTTGCGATAACGCGGAATACATTTTTAGATCCCCGCTCCAAGCATCAATTAAAAGAATTTGCATCATTTCGACTATAAAAATTTACATTTTAGACATTTAGCTATCTTGGCGATCAACTCACTTTTTGTAGACGCGAACCTTGAGAAGTTGTCGAACACGGTGCGGACTTTCGACCGCCAACTCAGCCATGAGCTTCAGGTCCTCCCGGAACATGCTGAACAGCTGCCACATGTTGCCATCGTGCGGCAGGTCCCCGGCGCCGCTCTCGATCAGTCCGCCGGCCGTGTTGAGGTACACCCACAGCAGGAAGCGCGCGAACGGCCGCTTGTTGTAGTTGGGGATCGCTGGGTCCGTCAGAATCGCCAGCACGTCGCTCACTTTGTAGATGGTCTGGTTGATGGACTCGATGAAACGGTTCTCACCCTCAGCGCAGGTCGCCAACAAGTCTACCAGAGCAATCATGTAGTTGGACTCGGGTGAGTGATTGGCTGAACGGAGCAGCTTCAACTGGGCTTCCTTTTTTTGGTCCAGGCACTGAGCCACATCAGTTCTCTGCTGCATAAAGTACTTCATCACGTAGGCCTGGTTGCGCTTGAGTGGCAAGTCGAGCTCTTCTACCTTGACCAGAGCGTTGAGCATGTCTAGAAACTCGGGAGCTTTCGGTCCGTGCTGAGCAATTAGCGACATTGTTCTGGCGATGTGGTGCGGCAGGACCTTCATGCAGGTGTTCTTGTTGCCTGTGAAGACCTCGGCCAGGGCCAGGGCCAGCTCTGACTCGGCGCCGACGCAACTCAACAGAGCGTCCAGCCGATCGAACAGGTGATTTTGGACAACCATGTTTCCCCTGGCCATGAGGCGCAGCAGGTTGAAGCACTTGGCAAATACTCGGCGCAGTCCGCTGTACTCGTCCTGAAATTCCAATGCTTACAAGCTAAATGCATGTTCGCATTCAAGACTACTGAGTTTGAGTATCATTTTATTAAAAGCCAAATCGCTTTATCTGCGCTCGTAAAACATTTTACGAGGTAGACATGTGCAGTCCCTTTTTAAATGCCCGTACTCTTGACTGTTTTGCCCAGGTGGGAGCGAGTGGCTCGGCGGTCTAGCGCGTCTGCCCTATGTACCACTGGTCCAGGTTCGACCCCGCGTTGTAGGTGGGCTATTTTTCCTAGCGCGGGTCACATTAATTTGGGGCCTTGTGCACGAATTGGTAGGGCTATGGGCCAGTTGCGCAATTTACGCCCATGAGGGCCATCCCCAAGGCATAGAGAGTGTACATTCCTGGAATTACCGCTTTTACACCCTATGTGAGTGCGTGACTGGGTGACGGCCTGTGTGTGTCTATGCCTGCATACCGTATTTAGTGTGACTGAACGCGCTTCAGGAGTCAGCGCAATTGACATTCATGCCCAGTCGCTGGTTGTGGGACGATGTCGCTTTAAGCGTCAAAGTGCCCACAGCCCTCTTGCAGATGTAGCTTTTTTAGTTTTGGCCAGGTGTTATCTAATCTAATGAATTTAAAAAATGACAGCTCACCAATAGGTTTATATCAACGTCTTGAGACACCAGGTCAAAGATTTCATTTAGGATGCCGTTGTTGTAAAGAATAGCCTGATTCATCGGATGCCTCTCCTCAGGCTCATCTTCCAAGTGGCAGACTCTAAAAAATATAATAATAATAAATATTTTTGCAAAGAGGCACGACTTAAAAGTAGAATTTCCAAAAATCTGCTGAATGAATTACCCGCAGAACTTAGTCAAAACGGAGCACATCTTTTCCACATCGGAATCGGTCATCTTGGAGCCGATTAGTCGATGCATCACGTGACACTCGTCTTCGACCATCTTGTGCACGGCTATGGACTGATCGGTGATGAGCACCTGGGCGAGCACGGCGCGCTTGAACAGCAAATTGTAAGCCGAGTAGTAGCGGTTGAGCAGCCACATGGACATCTGCACCATCTTGGGGTATTCATAGTTGCTCAGATCCTGAAACGCATCAATTGGCTACTCTGACAAGTTTCCGTCTTTTCAGTGCTATTCTTGCCAGTCACTTACCAGCAGCACTTGGACGATATCGAAGTCTTTGAAGTACGCGGACTCCGCAAACATGTCAGATAGTCGTTGAGCGGCGACGGAATCCACGCTGAAATTTTAATAAATCAGTTTAATTAAATCAAAATCAAAATAAATATCTGCGGTCAGATCAATCACACCTTTCATTGAGCTCATATGACTGGTTTAGAAGGGCCGACAAAGGGTCCGAATTGGACGAGCTCGTACTCTGCGCCAGCCTGTGAATTTCTTTGAACTCGGCCACGAATCGCTTCAGTCGGACGTTGAAGCGGAAGTTGAAGAACAGGTCCAGAACACGCATCGCTCTGCAAAATGTTTTCCGTATTCCGTATCAATCGCATGGTTCCTACGACTGATTTATCGCACTAATGAGCGAGAAAATAATCGAAGATTGCGTGTTTTTCTTACTGGTGTTTAGCATCGACAACGGCTTTAGTCTCTCTTGACTGTTTGAACCGATCCACTGCTCTGTAGTGCTGCAGCAACTTCTCGTAGTCCGACGTTGCGGCTGTAAAGTGAGGTTGGAATATTTGTTTCTGCTGTGAACCAACCAGCACTTAGTGGGATAAGTGTCAAACAGGTGTAATTATAGATACTTGCATAGAATACACTGGTGCTTACAGACGAGAAACAGGTTATTTAGAAAACAAGGTTTAAGCAAAAATCCGAAGAGGAATACTGGTTTCAGTAATTAGATGCGGTGCCTCAGTTTAACAAATATACCAGACTACAGAACTTGAATGGCAAACTCAAAAACTCAATTCAAACAGGTTGCATCGCACTAAAATTAAATATCAATAGAGTAATGTTAAAGTGGTATAGAAGAGGCTAAATGTGTCGATTAATAATTGTCAGTAAGGAAGTGCACGTGGCACCAAGAAAAATCTAGAATCTAGAAATTAAAAAATTACATCCAGCGACAGTGGCAACCATGCCACCTGATAGCGCCGCTGTAAAGTGCAATAATTATAAGTAAGCAGAGGCAGGTCAAAATTCTATTTGAATTCAAGGCTTCGATATCTTTGTCAAGCCAAAAAATTACCTTTAGGCAGCGGCTTGTCATTCCTTCCATCCAGCAGATCCAACAGCGGTTTGAGGAGTTTCTTGATGTCAGTGGTGGAGTTGTAATAGCCGAATCTCACCAGGTGATGCAGCATCTGCATTACTTGGGCTAGCAGGATGCTGTGCCCGACCTCTGAGGCCGTCATGTCATGGTTGTGGTCTAAAAAACCCTCAAGCCAGTCGCGCAGAGCTGGGAAGTAGCGCTGGGTGGAGGCCTTCCGAACGGCACTCTGAAATTAAATGGGTCCGTCATTCACTCTTGGCAAACAAATGGTCGATTTACGAAGAGTGGCTGATGAATATGCGATTTAACCTACGATTTCTACTAATTTGGTCTCCTGCTCTCTGCTGCTCTTGGAAACGTCGTCATAGACAAAAGTGAGGTCGATCTTGTCCAGCACGCTGATGTTGTCGTCAACGTCAACAAACATTGTGGTGATGAGCTCGCAGTACTTTGCCCGCAGCTGGTCTGGCAACTCCTCGTCAGTGAGGCAGATGAAGGCCTCCTCCCAGGTGAGATAGTTGAGGCGTTTTGTGATCACTTCGATGGACTTGGCGTTTCGGCCCTTCAGGAATTTAAAATTTGAGAGGCTAATCGTCATGATTATAGCTCGTACTTAGAAAAATATAAAATTTACACTGGAGGGACCATTGACTCAGATCACTGCTCTCTTTTACCTGGCAAAGCTTGCCAAACAAGTCCAATTGGTGTTGCAGGAATAGGAACTCCTCGATTATAGTTGAATTTTGCTGAAATTTTTAATGTGAGCAGCGGAGTTTTTTATTCATATTCATGTTTTTAGAACCCAGAATTTTGTAATTCACCTAAGATAGAAATAAAAAATTCTCACTTAATTCATACATTATAGGGTTTTATCTAAAAAATCAGTTTAATTATGCTGCCGTATTTGGTTTCACCCATTTTTAGCGAGCTCCGTTTGCTTTGGAAATGTTCTTTAAATCACTATTTAGCGCTATTAGTGATTTAATGTTGCATGAACTTTGATTCACGAGCTACTTTGAAGAATCTCAGTAAAGAACAAGACCCGTATTAGAAAGTACTCTCAGCTACTCACCTCCTCGGGACTGAGCTTTCGCATGCTGCGCTGTTTCTTGCGCGACTTGACGTGCGTGATCTGCACTGAGCCGTCGGCGTTCAGCTTTGAAGCAGCCACGGCAGCTTGATACTGATGATGGGGAATTATTGTTATGCTTAGGCAAGTAAATTTCTTCCCTACGTTGTCATAAAAGTACATCAGTCAGCACTAAAGAACCTACGTCCTTAGCAAACTGTGCAAGTGACGTCCAGCGGCGTTTATTGTCGGTTGACACGAACACCTTGTCCTTCTCCTTGCCCACCACCTGGCCGAGATCAGTGAAGAACACCAGGGAAAAATTCTTGCCTTGAACCAGCCACTTCTCCGTGATGTAGTTCTGGTTCTCTGGCATGCTCAACCCGTCGCAAACGCACAGTACGCTCAATAACTCGAGGTAACGGAAATTCTTCAAGGGCATTTCAATTATCTTAGCTCTTAGCCATAGTATAGTTATAAAGAAGTGTTTCTACAGGCCATTCAGGTTTCTTTGCTGTTTCTTACCCTATTCTGCTTCAGCAGCTCGATGATCTCGTCGACATAGGCGTGAGGAATTCGGTCAACAATCTTTCTGTTGTCTTTGATGAGCTCCATGATCATGTGGGCGGCGTTTAGTCCCACTTCCTCCTGATTTATGTTTGATAGACTTGGTGTTATTTTCGCACAACTTGCAGTCACTAAGCCATTATTATTATTGTTAGCTGTCACAATTTCGAACTGATTTGAGAAAATTTCTGCGCAAGAGAATTTCAAGGCGGTAAAAACCAAACATCGCATAGCCATAAAAAACCAAAACAACATAACTCGCAATGATTTTATAAATTAAAGTTAGCTATGATCTTTAATTAACTAATGGCAGTAGAAAAATTATTTGACGTTTTGATCTAACAATAAACCCATACGCCTTTTGGTACAGCCTTAACTTAAATGCCTGCTTACCAGTAGATTTTATCCACAAGTTTCACCTCACATTTGGTTAAACAAAACTCAAGCAACTGATGACGGCTCGGAACACTTTTAAAGCTACTAGGTTAGTTTCGCATCTCTAAGAGTGTTTCCGTCAAGATTAACAAATGGAAATTAAAGTTTTCTCTAGATGGCTCGCAAAAAAACACAACAGGTTTTTTATAAATCTTCTGCCTACAGTGGCTGCATAGTGGAAAAGTGCCTACGCTTGAATTATGCACTTACGCAATCAGAGGAAGCCTGAAAATTGGAGAGGCGATTGATTTTTCACTGGAATTATTTCATTAACAATGTCAATTTTATTAGTTGCGTGATGTGAGCAAAATTGCTTGGTGAATTTGTGAAGCAACCATCAAAGGTAAGTAATATTTAAGCCTCAATAAAGGTTATGAGATTACCTCAAGAACTATCTGACTGCGAAAGAAGTCAATATGCTTAGCGATGTACAGCTCGTTTTTGCGGCAGTCGCCCATCAGGTAGGTGTACAAGACTTCGTAGCATTCGACAAAGATCTTCACCAGGTACTGCTGGTCAGCTGCTCCACGAAAAGGCGTCTGGAGCAGCCGCACCAGCAGTTCGACGATCTGCCCAAAATTTTTTTTTACTTCATTTTTAAATACGATGAAAAACTTGCTAAGCAATGCGGCTAATGTATAACAGTGTACGTCACGTACCCGCAAATTCCTGAGCAGCTTTTGACGCTTTTTGACTGGCTCGCTGTTCACAATCATGAAGTCCCGTAATTCGGTCAGCGCCGTCAGAATGTTGTGGCTTCGATAGGCGTTTAAGCGGACTGCTCCGGCCTTCTGCGTGCGCTGCAAACAGTTTTTGGTTGCACCGAAAATGAAAAGAATCTGCCTCCTTGCTGTCGCCAATGTATGGCATAAGAACGTGCGAGTCACAGCGTATTAACAATCGGCACTGTCACTTCACTGATAGTTGATAGATACCGAAGTAATATAATTATGCAAATACTAATACTTATAGAAAGCCAGAAGTTTACTGCAATTATAAAAATGATTCAAACGGCCACTTGATTGCTTAACTTAAACATATTACCTTTCTACCTTTTGTACGAGTACATCGCACAGCCGCAGCTAGCTCTGCAGCGCATGCGATGTAGTTTCCCAGCTCACACTGGTACCCAGTCTCAATTGGATGAACTGAATCAATCAGTGATAAAGTGCCTTGAAAGAGGGCACAAGCTGTCTTTTAGAGTTAAAGATCGAACCAATGACCGTCAGATTATAAATCGAAAATCCTAAACCAAATCCTAAACCAATCAAACTTGTCTTGAATACGGTAAAATCAAAATAATGCGCTTTAAAACTGTCGAAGACACAACTTCATTGGACCATTTGCACTAACTTGATTACATAATCAACTGACTAAAGACTCGCCAGTCGATAATCCAGGATGACCCTATGATAATCGAAACTCGTGTCCGAGCTGTTAGACTCTCAAACCGATTAAATCAATCAAAGAGTCGTAACAAATTTGCGAAAATTTTCTTTAATTATCGCGCAACCTCAGGCGGGTCTCACCTCCTGGCAGAGTTTCTGCACGAAAGGCACCGCACCCGCGGCATAGTTGAAAATTTTCACGAGGTCCTCTTCAACTGAGTAGATGGTGAATGCGTCGTCGAACTGCATCTCTTGAACAATACCAACCTGCAGTAGAAATAAGTTCTGAGTATTTTACTTAATGAGTAAGTGCTGATCTGTAACTGACCTTCAACTTAGTTATGTCTTCCCATTTCGGCATTTTTTATTCAGAGCAAATATAAAAAATTCACGGATCAAATTTTTGGGTCCGATTGCCAATTCAGAATGCTAAAAAGCTTTTTATACTAAACAGGATGCCAATATCAATGATATTCGCAGCGTGCGCGCATTCCCACCTTTTTCAACGGCGCCTGAGACCAAACAAGACCGGCCATCGAGTTAGATTTGCTGGCGTCTTTGTCGATCCCTTTTCGGACGTAGTCCTCTGAAAAAAACGAGAAACAGTTTATTAAAAATCGTTTCTGAGGTCTGAATTTTTAAGTCTCCGTGCCGCCTCACCTTTGCTACCGTGCATCCAGGCGCCTGTGACGACGTGCTGAATACGGCAGTAAGTGGCGTCTTCAATTTCGTCCCGCTCCTTTGTGATTGGGAAGACATTGTTAACTGATTAGCAGTCGGAGTGCGGTGTTTGGCATAATAAATATGATCAAATATTTGTATTTGAAAGCTTGTGAGAGACTTTTAAAGTGCGTTGTAAATAAGAATTAATTTGATTTATCGATCCTTGGTGCCTCTGAACCGAAATCAAACAGCATATAAATGATGCAAGCTGTCAAGGTAGGATTCGTCACCTTTTTCAATAAATTGAATTCAATGCTGTCATAAAATACGAGCGTATAAATACGAGCGTAGCGTGCGGTATGGAGTATGTTTTGCAAACTTACGCTAAAATTCAACATTTTGTTACTATCTGCGGATGCCAGCTTAAAAAAGTGAAGAAAACAATATTGCATCAATTTTAAGCTTTAACGAAAGCCTATCTAAAAATAGTACTCTGCTCACCCTGAGCACGGGATGCAGTCGGAAGACGGCCCTGGCGTCCGTGCGATCCTCCGTGAGCGCGAGCCGACTGTCCTTGTCGATGACGAGGAACTTCCGAGTGCACATGTGCCGGATGCGCACCTGCTGCTCCCACTTGATGATGTCGCCGCTGATGCAGCCCTCGAAGAACTCCAGCTGCCAGTAGCAGATGGCCGAGCTCGGCGGGAACATGGTCTTCGGCTTGGTCTGCTCAACCGCGCGAACACGCAGGTGGACGTCCTCGACCTCGGGCTCATTGAAAGTGCCCTCGCACACCAGGTAGGCCTCCAGCTCGGTGTGGAAGAACCTGACGGGCTGTCCGGCCCGGATCTTGTTGGCCTCGTCCTCGGTCTCGTGGTACCTTCTGATCAGCGTGAAGCCGCTGAACCTCACCGACAGGTTGAGCTCGAATGAGTCGGCGTAAACTGGCACGTGGCCTTCGAACTTGTGCCTGCTGACGTGCAGGAACTGGCCGGGACTCTTGACGCTCTCAAGCACCACCTGGTCCTCAATCTGCACCAGGTCGCCCTCGCCCTTCACTTTGAAGCGCGGCATAACGCGGAACAGCGCGAAGGCGGCGTTGTCGGCGCTCAGGGTGACCTGCATGTTGCTGCTCTCTGTAGGCGACGTGTTCTGCGTGCTGATGTGCACGAATTTGCCAGTGAAGACGTGCTGCAGCTGGACGACCTGTCCGTACAGCACCTTCTTGCCTTTCTGACGCCGCTGCTCCACGGCGTTGTCCTCCTCCTCGGCTGCAGCCGCGATCTGTCATCATGGTTTGTGCTTTTGTTTAGCGGGCTTTTTTGGATTTTAAAATACAGTGGAATAGCGATTGCAGAATACTTTCGCAAGACAACCTCTGTATTTAATTTTGCCACCTTACCCTGGCCTGAGCTAGCTGGGCCACCCGGCCAACATTGCCGGAGTCGTCAAGGCAGGAGGCAGCCAGCTTCCTGTATGACTTCTGCAGTTTGTAGCGGTTTGCTGCGCAAATCCGGAAGGAGAGAACTGAAGAGGAATTGATTCGTTAGGCTAACTCACGACAATGGGTTCAGGCATTCAGTCAAAAAGTAATTTTTTAAAATTGATTTTATACTCATAATTGGGCAATTCCTTGCCCAAATAACATTTCCAATCTGAGCCTCCTTGTTTTTTTCGCCTTAATGATTAAAATTTAGGGCAACTACTCACCCTGTGCATCTGGACATCGAGGCTGCACTTTGTCCTCTTTGCTGTTAACAGCTAGATAGGCGTGAGCGGAGCTGGAAAATTATTGATTTTTTTACACCACCGCTGCATTCATAAATGTTTCAAACAGCAAATGGGCGACGATCCCTGAAGCAGACACTCACCTGGACTGCTTCGCGAACACGTAGCCCAGTACGTCGTCCGAGTACAGGGCGATTGTGTCGCCGATGCATAAAACGTCCTCGCCGGCCATTTGAGTCCCTGAGTTTACTCGGTTTGCGACTTTGGATTCGGGGCGTGTTTTCAATAGAAGCTTTTATACTAGCAACGAGTTTTAATCGTATTTGTTTGATAAGTCTACTTTTTGGCCATTATCCGTTGCTATTTGCTCCTTTCGTATCCAAGCACGCTGTCGCTAGAAATATATTTAATGGCAGCTCTTTGCCGCGCAGCGGGGTGCCACTTACTTGTAGTTTAGCAGCCAAGCATCACTAAGCAAGCTTGGACGCCGAATTGAAACGATCGAATGGCCCTCTCCCCTACAGCAAAATAATACGCCTACGAGACTATAATATTTCGATTGCCGCAGCGCCTATATAGATTGCTAGTTTGCTTAATTTCGAGTTGTTCTAAGAACTGTATTCAGTGGCTGAAGCACCTTAAGAGTCGTACTAGTGGTTTAGCCAAACCGACTGTACCATTTGTCTTACTTCTATTCCCTTTCTCCTGAGACTTCCGAGCCACTCACTGTTCTAACAGCTTCCAAACTGCCTTCTCATCTAGTTCATTAGGCTATGTTCCTTTCATTCCGTTGCCACTAGGCTAGGCTATGTTCCTTTCATTCCGTTGCCACTGGCAGCCAGCAGAGTGAGGCAAGGCAGAGAGAGGAGCGGGAGACTGTGTCTCTTGGTCAGCACCTCTAATGTGACACAAAGCAAAGGAACTCTAAGCATCAATTGCCATCACCCGAAGATGGTTAGAAATCTGAAAAGAATACGTAGAAGTACTCTGCTCTATTTTTAGCGTACATCTAGCGCACACAGACGCATAAGTTTTGAGCTCGGCAACCCGAATGAAGCAGCCATGAACTTTCGTGTGAAATGTGCCAATTCACAGCAAATAAACTGCTTAGCAAGTTTTGTTTCATGCGGGTCAAATAAGAAAATCTTCTTTTTCAGCTTGTACAATTTAACTGCAAGCAGATGCCCATATAGAGAACAAAGCATGTGAAAACTCAGGTTTGCAATGTACTTGCAAGAGCCAGGCCGTATTGTTTCTACGAGTAGGAAGAGATTAGCTTTCTCACGGAGAATTTGTTCATTGAGTCCCTGCCGTAGTTGCTAGGGAGCGAGAAAACTCCGTGTGAAATTTCATGGAAACAGGTCTGGCTTTTATTGGCTTGACTTTCTCAGTCCTTGCAGTCCATACCAAATTGTTGCCAATGTAAGAAAGGCTATGGACTTCACTAACAAAACGCCCGGAGGCCATCATCACAAAATTATTCAACGATTCAGCATACGCCGATGTTAGGCTAAAAGTGAAACAATGCAGGACAGGATAAGCATTGCAAAGGCCCTTAAAATGCACAAATTTAGCTTTGAATTTCAGTTTTCGAGTCATTGGGGGCAGAAGATGGAGAACTCAGTCAAGTTGAAGCACTTTCTCTATCAATTTAAGAGAAGTAGCGACCCCAAAAGATGCATACAGGTCACAACAAACCCAGAGTATAGACGAACGCTGGCAACATTTAGACTAGGAATTCATAGCCTAGGATGTGAGACACTTCGAAAAATGGGACCTAGAATTCCCTATGAAAATAGTGTCCAACATGTAAAACATATGTAGACAATTGAGTTCACTTTCTCTTTCAGTGTCCCTAGAATGAATACAGAGCTCCTAGGGAAAAGTTTATCAAGGAGATATCTAACGAAGTAGATAAGAGAAATGATTAAAATCCACCCTATTTTGTGCAGAAATCATATTTCTGGACAATTATGATTGTCACCACTTGCTTGATTTGACAGTCTGTACCAAAAGTGCGACCATTTTCTACCAGAAAGCGCTTATACTCATTAATATTTAATGAGCGGAAGCCTTCCGATCTGTGTTGACTTTGTGTTTAAGTTAAAGTACCTAAGCAACAGTAAGCGTGTTTGTTACTTCGATATAACAATTTAGTGCCGGTCATCTTTGAATAAATGCTCCTCTGTCAGTGGTTTGTATAGTTTTATATAAAAGTTTTTTTACTATATTTTTTCATTTAGCATTTCAGTGAAAAACGTAATTTTGGACATGTTACTAGCTCGTAAAAACCATGGTTGTGTCGCCATCAACCCCGCCTAGTAGCACAAAAAGCAATATTTTTGCTTTTAATAATTATTTTAGCGAATCACATGGTTAGAGATCGGAGACTTAAGCTTCAACCTTGGGCAAACTTAAGCGCATCAAGTGTAATGGAAGGAAAGTCGATTCATGCCATCGTTAATGTCTCATTCAGTTTTTTCAGATTAACGGTCCGTCATATTGCTTCAGCTCAATGCTGCTTTACTGTTGCTCAACATTGACGCTATTTGCCATTTGCTGGTTGCTTGGAAGTTGTTACTAGGAAGTGTCAACCTTTACCTTTTGATTGCTTCGCACTGCTAAACTTCCTATTAAAGCATTGCGCTTGCAAGTGTATTTTATTGGTATTCTTACATATGTATTTGTATGAAGGAAATCGATTTGACTGCCTTGGTGCTTACAGGTACGAGTGTAGTTGTGAACTTCATGCGAAGCTGTACGCTCACCTAAGCAAAATGCCATCTGCAGTATAATTGTTTACGGGAACCGTCGTAATTTCTGCCTCTTTCTGCGGTTGTCCCATGATTGTACCAGGCTGTACGATAGTGTCACACCTAATTAGAAATATCGCTTTCGTGTGTAAAGCGCAGAAAACTTCTATTAGTACTCCGATGTACTTCAGTAAGAGCTCGTACAAGTATGCGGTTTGTCAATAAACTTTTGTTTTGCCATTTTGCTTTCGTGCGAATTTTAGCTGGAATTGTTAGCTAGGGATCGGCTTTTCTATCATAAAAGAAAGGAATTTTCTGCGCGCTGCAATGGCCTTTACATGCATACCCATGTGAAGTCAATTTGGCGTTCGCTGTGAACTCTCGACTTCTCTTACTGATAATTGCATGGTCCTTTAGGAAAGAAGCATTGGTACTAAATAGATTTTTTCTGCAATGTTGTGCAAACTTAATGAGTAGCACTGTAAGGGTGTGAGTTGCTAAAAATGATACGTAAACAGGCAAATTGCATTTAGTTTCTTTTTACTTTTTATCTGTATTATCTTTCGCGCAAGGCCGTTCAAGAAATTCTATGCTATAGCTCGTACAACAACAAATTCAGCCCAGTGTCCTTATTATCTTCTTGCCCTGAATGCGTCCATTCCATTCTTCAATTCTATGCGGTTTTGCTAATCACAGCCCCTCCGCCAAACCAGAGTTTTTCCGTTATTCGCTTTCTTTCCACATTTTTTACGAATACAAGAAAGGTTGCTCTGGTGTTGACACTCGAGCCAAACAAGAACAAGGACCACCTGACCTTTGGGTTTGGGCTAAAAAATATTAGCGTATTTTTACTAAGACGCTCCTTCAGGCATTTTTCCAGCGGCAACTTTGTTTCAAAGTGTAGACAAAAATTTATTTGACATAGGGATTTTTCGACATCGTACTTTTACACAGCTCACTGAATAATTAATTTTACGCAGGACTTTTTCATTGAATGAACCGTTTCTGTACAAAGAATGCGTCTATTGAATCACAAATTTGAAAATTTCGGTAGTTAGAAAAATAGTAGCGCGTGACGAGACAGTTTGGGCTGCAAAGCAGTTTTTCAAAATGGCAAATCGACATGAATAACAAGCGACTAAGCGGACATCAAAGAACATGCACTATAATTATTAACATCACACTACATGGCGACTATGATAATCAAACTCAAAGGCCAGTAGTTAAAAAAAAAGCTAAAATACAGAGGGACTACGTGAGCATCTGAGCAATGAGCAATGCAGGTCAGTGGTGATGCATGATGAAGAATACTTAAGGTGATTCATAATTTGGTATTGATCTTTCACATTGGGTAGAATAAAATCCCCTGCTGCGACACCGACCAAAGCAAGAAATTCGCACAGCTTTCAGAAATTGTGAGCACGATGCACCCAGGCGCAGGCCAATTGACAGGTATGCAATTTCGCGGATGCCGAGTGGAATAACGGGCTTGGAAAGGACTAAAATTGAGCTCTAGAAGATATCTACGACAACTGGATGCTTCTATACGAGCAATCGTAAAAGCATCGAAAACTCGTAAAACCACGAATCGGCTTTTTGCAAATCTATTAATACTTTCGGTGAAAAAAATAGTGGACATTGATTTAATGCATTTTTGCGCCACCAAAAAAGTCACGTTTCGTATGGCGCAGGTATGATTAGCACGGGAAAAGCTGGGACAATGCGAATGGGATGAAATTGGTTAGATTAAAGAAAACCTCGCCAAAGAATCATCGTCAGAGCCGTCCCATCCTAGTGGGAGACAGTCGAAAGCGTAGTTGTCCCCGTAGTTGCTGTCCCAGAAAGTCTGCCCCAGGGTGTCGTAGCGCACGCAAAGCGCGGCCCGATCACCAGCCGCGGTGCCGAAGCCCGGCGGCACCTGGATTTGGAAGGAGAACCGGTCGGTCATGTCGGCAGCCGTGTCCGACGCCTCGTAGACTGCCGACACTTCGCTGCAGCTGCGCCAGCCGTCGAATGTGACGCGAACTGTCACGCGCTTCTCGTAATGCAGGTTGCACACGCGGATGTGCCCGGACAGAACGCAGCTGTTCTTGTCGAAGACAGCCCTCTCTAGCATTACCTTCTGCGACATCACTCGCGAGATAAACCCCGCGCAGCCGCCAGGCTGGGGAAAGCACGGACTAACAAGGAGGCGACGCCTTGACTGGCGGGTTGACGCCGGCGCAAGGGAGTCGCGCCTCTGCCCCAGCCGCCGCAGGGCGGGCTCCATATCCGGCGGCGCTTCAAAGTTGAACACGTGGCGCACTTTGATGAGGTCCAGGCCCAGCGAGTCGGCGAATCGCACCGCCTTCTTGGTGCGCTGGCTTCCGGTGCTGTCTGTTGAGCAGTTGCTCCTCAGCGATGAGCATCGCTTTATGGCCGTGCGCGACGCCCAGGTTTCCTCATCGACCGCCTCCACGTCCACGTCATCCACATCAACGTCGGCATCATCAGCGGTCTCCGTGACGTCATCCTGAAAGTCTTCGTCCTCATCATCTGCTTCGCCGCCAGCTGCCTGATCGCAGCTGCGCTGCACCCAGCCGTCGACGGCAGCCGCTGCAGCAGCAGCCGAAATCCCCCGTCTGGCGCCTTCCTCGCGCAGTCCGAGTTCCCGGAAGGCGCGGCTGAGGCTGTCAGCCCCGCCGCCATCGTCGCTGCCGGACTCCATGCTGTAGATACCGGATGAGATCTGGCTCATCTGGGACGTGGTCGAATTGCTGCCGATGCGTACGTCGTCTTGTGCGACAGGCGACAACACTGACCCGTCATTCTGGGCCGCTTCCACGGTAGGGACTGAAGCGTTCATCTCTTACTTAACACTGTGGGACCGGCTGAAATCGAATTAGAAGAATTCTGATAAGCATCTTTACTTTTTACTCGTACTAACGAGTAGTCTGTTTAGATGATTGTTATTAAAATGTGAACTCATGGCTATAAAGTACGTTTCTCCAGAAAGATTGACAAACAAATATAAGTACATCAATTAAGTCGTGCAAAATGACCAATTGTCGATCAATAGCTCAGATTTTTACCTATATAGACTAAAAGCTTGGGTTCTATGTCGAGAGTGCTCTGGCTTTTGCTAATATAATTATACTAAAATAAAAACTTACAAACGTCCTCATAATTAGGAAAGATTTGAAGCCGTATTTTACCTGTGCTATAATACTTTTTACTTACCTTACCAAGTGAAGAAAACTGAAAACTAACAGCTTCCAAGCGGCAGATGTGGGATTTTTTATGCCAAGACATTAGGCCTGCACGAAAGTACAAGTTACAGAGGCTTTCCCATATTTGTGGAATTTGCCAAAGCATATATCTTACCAGATGGACGAGAGGCTGATGCTTGAGCGGACGGAGGAAGAATTTGAAATCCTCTCCTATAGGGGAAGAGAAACCAAGATGGCCGGACTGTCTCTCGCAATTCCGTACAGTCGGGGGCGCACATCGAGCCCTTGCTTCTCTACACTAAAATTGGCGGGCGGTCCTACAGTTGCGCCCGCCCACCTTTACTTATAGAAGAGTCAGTGAGCGAGCGCTTCAGTCGGCGTGCGGTGTGCGGGGGAGAGAAAGGAGAGAGAGATGAACGGTGTGCATAGCCCCTCCCCATCGTCCTATGTACGAACTGTCCCAGCTGGCCATGTACACGGCTGCAAGGCGTGTAAGGGTAGAAAACTAGATAGAACCCGACCACTCCTATTCCAAGCAGTTCAAACTGAGGTCGCATTGGGTAAGGGCTGACTACCACTGCAGTAAGAATGAATTAGAATTAGCTATGGAGTGTTGTTTACCACGAATTCGCCTGAGTAAAGTTGATCCGCTAGTACTGGGAACAATGGGCTCGCTTGCTTGACTGCTTATTGCTTAGCTCAGTATTGTGCTTTGTGCTTAACAATTCGAACGCCAGTCAGCAGTTTTCGAGCCAGATTCGCTTTTGGAAAGTTAGAAACAGTATTTTAACTCAACTTTACTCAAAGTGTCAGCCGGCAACAGCCAACAAAAGGCTGTCAGTCTTGGCGAATATTCTAGCCTGCAGAATATTCGCGAAGGCCCGTAGTACAGTAGCCGAAAAATAAGTCTGGCTCAAAATTAAATTTGATTAAAAGAGCGCTCAGTACTAATCACTCAGTAAACACCAGTGTGGAAATTTTTTTATTAAAAGGAAACCTCCTTTTACCAAAAGTACCAACTGTAACTTTAATTGAAACGCGTTGATTAAGCTTGCTAGGCTTACTGTTAGGCATACCCCACTCAAGGATTCAAGGCGGGCTTGAAAGATCTCTACTGAACTGAAACTCTACTGAACTCTAACTCTACTGAAAGATCGGAGAAGGGTTTGCAGGGACCCCAGTGAACTACCGATTGATTCGGTTGAGTTGGTGAGACTCGACCAAAATGCACCTGTTAATTTGTGCCTTCATTAAAAAAATAACGCTTAGTCTGATTAAAAACCCATGTTGGACGCTGGTCGGTAAGGTCATCAGCAAGTCCCGGGAACAGCAAATGTCAAAAAGTTTCTAATGCTAATTTTAGCCCCCGCCGGACCCAGTGAGTTGCAATTTTTGTTTTGAACGCATTGGCTTTTCGGCAGGAAACAAAAACAAATTTTGTTTTGTGTGGCCGCTTTGCGATTAGATTGGCTGCGGCAACCAGCCACGCCGCCCTCTCCCCGTCCCAAGCCCTCGATCCCGGGGCCGCATTTGCTGCAAACGACCGAGAATCGTGTCTGGGGGTACTTGAAAATTCTGAAATTTGTCAGATTGCCCAATCTGTTGTTTACCTACGCTGACGGGCCAATAACAAAGTAATAACGCACACTACATGCGATAAGATTCTAACAGAAACCTGGGCGTTGGCTTCTAACACCATCAATTAACACAAAGTTGATTAATCAAATTGTGCGCGTGCAGCACAGAAGCCTAGTTAGAATATTTAGTCGTCCTTGACGGGTCGAATGCCTGGAGTGACAATTTCCCCAGCTGGTAAACTTCCTTGGAATTTTTTAGGCTTGAATCTTCTTACATTGTAATTACGCACTGTCTCGAATGGTAACTTGATCCGATCAGAAATGCTTACAGGCAATATAGTCGTTGTCTGTCTGTCTGTCTGTCTGTCTGTCTGTCTGTCTGTCTTTCTGTCTGTCTCTGTCCGTGTGTCTGTCCGTCTGTCTGTCTGTCTGTCTGTCTGTCTGTCTGTGTGTTTGTCTGTCTGTCTGTCTGTCTGTCTGTCTGTCTGTCCGTGTGCCTGTCCGTCTGTCTGTCTGTCTGTCTGTCTGTCTGTCTGTGTGTTTGTCTGTCTGTCTGTCTGTCTGTCTGTCTGTCTGTCTGTCTGTCTGTCTGTCTGTCTGTCTGTCTGTCTGTCTGTCTGTCTGTCTGTCTGTCTGTCTGTCTGTCTGTCTGTCTGTATGTCTGTCTGTGTGTCAATCCGCTGTATTGAACAATCTGTAGGATTAACCCAAAGGAATTAAATAGCCGCCGGACCATTTGTAATAATATGCACACAAGCTATCCCAGGTGCCTTTGGTTCTTGCCAGGCAGTTCCGTTCGAAATGAATTTCTTTGGGCGCTGATTAGAGCTTTTTATTGAATGTCTTAAAGCCTCCCTACAAATCCAGCTGCAAAAGAGACTACGGCCACCCGCATCCAAAAAGCAGAATAAAAATGCGGCTACTTTGCAGGCTTCAGGAAGCTGGGGCCGCTTCAAGTAAGAAATAAGGACTTTGTTTTGCTTTCCTTAACCGGTTGGGTAAGGATTCCAGCATTGCTTCAGATTTCTTGCAATTCCCCCTTCGAGCTGCATTTCCGTAATTTATTTATTAACATGATAGTAAATACAACACCCGACTGGCTGAGGTCGAAGAATTATGACCATTTTAAATGGCAATAACAACACTATTTACGGGGTTCTGAATGAACTGGTTGGCACGAATATTCTGGGTACTAAACATTAACAAACATTGTGCATGGGGCCTAGCGCCACAATCGCCACTTGCGGCTTCAACTCGCTAAAACTGGAATTCACTGCTGGGTGAAATTCTGAGCGCCTTATAGAGCCTCGCCTATCAGTGCAAGCTTTTGACATAAATTGCTAATGAAAATTATTGCAGTCAACTTTGCTCAAATATGTAAAAAGTACATAGAATGTTGTGATGTGATTAGAAGGAGCGATCTAAATCCAGTTAGTCAGCAGAAGTAATGAAAGCCTTTATAAAATGCTTCATGGACTCCGGGTGTATAAGTTAATCCCTTCCTAAAACAAAAATAATCTCCTGAATTAGGTGCAGCATTAGCTACTTGAAGTAATATGGATAGCATTGTATCATCGAAGCAAAAAATTGCATGTTTGCATCCATTATAGTAACAATTTGGCTTATTAGAATTTATTATTAGATGTCAAGTCTCTCGTTCCTTTTGCGAGGCAATAGTTCAAGCGGGGTACGAATAACTTGGAGCAGCACTCGCTGAAAAATTCAGAATAAAATCAGGTGGGAAAATCAGGTGACGGGTTTAATTTTTATCCAAAAAAATTTTTTTATTGTATTTTTTTATATTGGATTATTACCGACGTCATTCGACATCCGAGTCGTTTAACTCGCTGTTCCAGCAGAGGGCACCGTCGGTTGTAATTGACGAAGCTGAAGATCCTTGGACTTTTGGGAAGAACGTCCAACGAGTTGATTGTCTTCTCGGTTGTTAGATTTTGTTTTGCCTGCTTGTTGGTCTGGATCGCTCGCTGCGTGGTGCATGCGGTGTTGGCGCGTCATAGTTTAAGCTGTAGGACAGCCTTGGTTTGTTTTTTTCAGGATTGTAATTTTGTGAATTTTCATAACTTTTCTTATGCAGTCTCCCTTCCTTCCGGCAGGCATACTGAGACAAATTTAGTGCTTGATAGCGAACCGAAAAATAATTGCAGGATCCAATACCTCAACAGCCAATATTCGTTGAGGAGCAGTGAGTTTTTAAGTATAACAGGCAACATTTTTTAAAACATTCATGAAGGCAGTTCAATGTGGAATGTGCCGGCACAGAACAGATCTGCATTACGTGCCACACGTACACTACCCCCCCCCAACCTGTTAATATGAAGAAACTTCTGTTTGTTCGGGCATAGCGCATGAGAAGCCCTATAGGGCATGAAACTACCTTCCGACGTTTTTCTGTATGGTCGATGTTGACGTGGCCTGGCAGAATATGCACGTGCTTGTCTCGACCCCTTGCATGTTTCAGTTTGAGCAATTTATAAAAACTTGAAGGCTGTACTATTCTTTGCTCATTCAGTCACGGGTCTTTCTATGAAATTTGAAGCTGTTCTGTGCTGAAAGTTCCAGCCGACGACGAAGTCGACTCTGGTTGTCGAATTTAAGTACTGACCGAATACTGACCGAAAAAACTATGGCACATTTATTTTAAATCACATTTTTTGCGGGAGTCATCTGAATAACAAGCAATACATCCCTTATTACGATTTTAAACTTCGTAACCTACCGGAAAAGCGACTTGAAAGGGATTTAATACTAATTAATGGTAAATCTCCTGCGATGGATCTTACGAAACTATTATTTTTGGTAACAATTACGACTATCTTTTGCTTCTAAATTTTTCGAAGCTTCTCTTCCTTTGTTTGAACTCTAGTATCCTGCCTTTTCTCTTAATTAAGCTATAGAACAGGATCGACAGAAAGATGCGTGCATTTTATTAATTACAGAAAGTGCTCCTGGGTATTTTTAGTTTGATTAAAGCATTTTAAAATGTGTTAACTCTTTCTCGAAACGATACATTAGAATTTTCTGGTCTCTATCACCATGGTGGTCGGTGATTTAACTTCACCATGAAGGTCCAGCGCGACTGGAGTCAAGGTATCTGGGCTGTTTACCCTCTGAAATAGAAGTTGGCCATATCCTGTATCGTTCTGCGTCTTCTGCTAGTTGGTTCAGACTATAGCATCGAATTAACAAAAAATCGTAATTGAAACTGCAAGGGCTGCGAATGAAGAACCTAAAAATACCTCGATATACTCGTAAATCACTAACGAAGTAAAAGCTTATTTCAAGAACAGTTTTCCATTCTAAAAAGCTAAATTTGCCTACGACTTAGCATGTATGAAAATGCTAACTACAACTACAACTCAGCAAAACATCAGGTTAAGCTACTTCAGCTACGGCGCAGTTACATTCACATGTGCAAAAAAACACTTCGAAAAATCATAAAATTCGGCTTGATAATAGTCCAAAATACGCAGTATAGTTCGAGACAGATGAACGCGCAATATATGGATTAATTTTCACCGAAAAGAACAAACCTTAAAATACACACACATCACAAGGACAGCTACTTGTCTAATACGTAGATCTACTGAAAAATAGACAGATACGAGCTAAAAATAGATTGAAAATAGAAACAAAAAATTGATTTGTCTACACATCGACGACAAAAGCAATTAGACTCGCACAAGATGCATGTAGCAGGGAGATTTTCTCGCGATTTCTAACAGTTTCTAAACTCAAGATCCGCCCACATAGCGGTCGCAAACTATTGAAACACCAGAATCGATTTTCAAATGCGTCACTTTCGCAGATCTCCAGACTTTAGACCATAAATCTACTTGACTGGCTCCAAGACCAGTCCCTGCTTAGAGAGGAGTGTCCGAGACAGCTCCCTTCTGGTCCACCGTCTCCGCCTCCTCCTTGCCCTCAGATCGCCCGCGCCAGATCAGGGAAACGCCGATGCGCAGCAGCAGCTCCAGCAGCTCAATTCCCGTGATGATGCTGGATTCAAAAGTTAAATAATGGCAGTCTGAAAATCTCACCAAGAATGCCGCCAAGGTCCGACAGCAGATTTCGCATCGGGTAAACCCAGTCCTCGCTGGAGTGATACGCGCCTGTGGTGGCGATGTGCAGGTCCAGCAGGCTGAAGTATTGAAACTTCTGGGGCACTGGACGATCTTTGGCCGTGCGCAGACTAGTCAAAGTGATATTGCTGGCGGCTTCAGCCTTGGCTATGGCCCGGCTGAGGAAGAGGTCCAGGGAACTGTTGGTTGCAGTTACCGAGTACCCGACCCCGTCGTCCATCGGCCAGCTTGTGGCCCGAACCGATGCGGGAAACTCGGAACGCTCGCACAGTCTGATGCAGTCGTCCGCGGCAAACTGGCTAGTCTGAAGTTTCTCGATTCTGTCGAAGCATAGCGCAGCCTTGCGCATCGACTCCCAGCGGCCCAAATTGGCCTGGAAGAAGTCCTCAAACTTCTGCATCGAGCTGCCATTCTTGATTGTCATGGTATCCGACGAGTTACTCGGCGGCTGGATATCCATGAAGAACATTGGTTCCCACATTTCGTGGCACAGCCGGGCGGCCGACATGAGGTCAGCCGGGATGGGCAGGCGCTCCGACAGGCAGCCGCACTCGTTTAAAAACTGCTGCTGACGCTGGCGCAGCTGGCAGTCCTGCTGCTTGGCGCGGAAGGACACCAGCTCCGGCTGGCTGACAGAGCGGCTATAGTCACTGACGTAGGTCACGGTCCCAAGGTTGGCGCTGCAGTGGTAGGCGTTGCGGTCAAGCTTTGTCTCGACCTTCTGGCTGATGCCAACACTGACGCGCTGCTGCAGCGGCACAGCAATAGGCGAGACAATGTAAGGATTGATACCTGCTGGGTGGTGGGCGGTTGCGGGCGTAGAGCAATCACCCGGAGTCAATTAAAGAATTGAAAAAAATTTCTAAAACTCACAAAATCTTCAAATTTTTATAATGAGGTTTTCTCCCTTTGAGGGCAGCCACGAAGTGTCGGAGAAAATCTTTACAAGAGTAAATTAACTGATTAACAATGCTAGGAGTAGAGAGCGTCCTTGCTGACAAAAGACATCATGTTTATTAACGTGAAAGCACTGGCAATTATCTTGATGAATCTTAATTCCATTTGAGTGTTTTGTTCAAGTGAATGCCGAAGTTCGAGAAACTACGCATATCTACTAGGCTATATCGCTAATATCAATCCGTATTAATTTGCTCTACACACAAATGCTTAACCAAATGGTTATCATATCAATATTGTGTGCCCATTGATCGTGGCTGAGTACTGGGGCAGCAACGCAACAGACTATACTGCCAAAACTGACGTCATGACGGGAAAATTAGGGCAGACATCTATGTATGCCTCGATAACTGGCCTCTAGCTGACCCGATTTACATAATACTGGTGGTAACATGGTGACAATTTGTCGTAAGTTTCTGCCCTTTGATCGATCGAAGAGGGTATATGCGTACATGCGAACTCACCGTGTTCGTGCAGCGACACAGAAAACCCCGGTATGTGGTTGATCTCATCCTCCTCAGTTAGAAAGCTGTTGGAATTTGAATACAAAATTAGAAACAGCCCATTGCCTTCTCCGGTGTGCAGGCTATTCTTATTTTTTGGCGTGAAAGTGAAGCAGAGAAATTTCAGCGGGTCTTTGTATTCACGAAACTCATCGTACGAGCATTCGCGCATGTTGTAACGGCAATAGACTATGGTGTCCTGCAGAGTTTGAAACTGCTGCGACCTGTAGGCCACCTGCTTCAGCGAGTACTTGCCGTCGTCGTACTCGCTGTACGGATAGACTGGAATGCTTGAACAGTTGTACTTGATGCGGTACCAGACTCTGGCCAGATCGTACACCATGTCGTACACGGAGCGACCGTCGACATTGCGGCTGCTGTTGCTCCTGCTTGGAATCGGGTTGGACTGATAATCGTAGTGGATGTAGTTGTTGGGACAAATCGTCACCGAGGGGAACTGAAAGTCGTCGACTCCCTCGAAGTTCTCCGTGTTTACCGGATAATCCAAGTAGCGTGTCAGCAGCTGGCTAAGATGGATCAAGAAGCCAATGAAGGTACCCAGAACCAGCAGCAGCCAGGTAATTCGATAAATTAATGGACCTTCGTTGAGGCGTCGCATCCCATGAATGGTGGTGTGACTGGCGAAGGCTCGGCTAATGTTGCGAATCTCAGACATGGCCTCAGCTGGCAAATTGGCTCGGGAATCTCACCACGAAGTAAGGATCCTTGATCCGGTTTTCAGAGATCAATTTTTTTGAAAAAACTCGCAGCTTTTTATAATACTTGAACTAGTCAATGAAATGGACATAACTGGCTCTTAACACTAATTAGTTTTGTTTGAAAGTAGTCCCAGTGTCACTCAGGTTAATGAGCAAGAAGGACGCCTATTTTCAATTTTTGCATTGGCTGTTTGGTGAGATTAAGTGATTATGTGAATGGCTTACGGCTGTGACTGTGTAAGAGTTTGTTGCTAGCTGGGATTATGACAGCCAATCTGTCATCGCGACTTGAACGGTGACTCGGACTGGAATTTTACATGCAATTTTGACTGTCATTTTGATTGTAACTGTCACTCTGGCTGTGATCGCATATCTGACCTCAGGCTGTGCCTGCACCCGCTTTCACAATAACAAGTAGTTAGATAATAAAAAAATTATGGCAAATTACATTACTTTAAGTAGAAGAATGCAGACCGCTACTCATTAAATTTCTTCCACCACTTGAGTTCTGTAAAAGTGACACCTACTTTCTGAAAGAAATGTTCTGTTTACTTCAAATTTTAGTGGTTTCATTTACACAAACAAATATGACGGATTGGCCTCTTACTTCTCCCAGTCTTTTTTTTGATAGAATTGAACTAATTGAATTCCGTGGCGTATAAGAGCCACATGACGCAGCAGCCATCGAAAGTGCTTTCAAGCGCCTACCTGAATCATTTGAAATAACCTCCGCCTTAACGCATAGGGCTCTACAGCAGCAGATATCACTGCACTTGTTGGCGTCATAGATTTTGATTACACTTACGTCTCTTATTGAACTAAGTATGCAAATACAATATAATGAACGTCTTTTCTAGTATGTGAGTACATCAGTCATAAAAATGAAATATTAATTCAGAATTTCTCTTGCCTGCTTGGGCAGAATTTGGCACTGTTTCTGATCAACCCTGAAAACGAAAGCCATTCAATTATTAATCTGAAGTCAAACTAACTGACCCAATGCTCTGCAGATCACGGAATTATGCGTTGTTAAAACTTTTCTACCACTTGAAATTGATAATTAAACATCGAACAGTGCTTCATCCTAAGAATGAAGAATACTGTACTTTAGAAATAGAGACCGACGGCCAGTCAAATTGGAGCTGAGACTCAAGCGAAAACAAAAAAAACGTAAACAGGGCTAGCCTGCCCCGCACTAACATATTTATTTGAATCAGCTAGTCAGAAAATCAAAAATAGGCTTAAGTGGAGGGGGTGGGTAAAAACGGCCAGGGGTTGAGCAGCGCACAGAGCGATCGGAATAAGAGTGTGTGAGATGCTCCCCGTACATTAAATCACGCAGTGCAGAAAAATAAACTAAGAAAATCAATCGCACGCAAACTATCTCCCGAACATTCCCCCCACCTTGGTATAACAATGACAAAAAACTAATCGAATAGTACAACAATGAAAAACGAATAGTGGAAGCGTATAATGCAAAAACGATAGCAGACGATACGAGAGGGAAATAATGAAAAACAAAGCGGAAAGGCAAAACTAGAAGCACGCAAAAATGACAAAATTATAACTCAATAGAAAAGGTGCAGAGAATAGTACATTAGTACATAATTAGCCATAACGATAGAAAAAGTATTAGAAATAAACTTCCAAAAATATGCTTTTATTAGCACAGATTTCCGTTGCGACTGACTTTTGGGTGCGACTGATTATACGAGCGGAGCGAATGTGGCGGCAATGATAAGCAGCAAGCACTGAAGTTATTTCAATTGTTTCACAAATTGAAATAAAAATCGAGCGGAGCGAGCTGCAGATTCTCCCCCGTCGCCCTCTCCACTCAGTTCTCAGTTCAGTTATCTCTCCCCTTCTGTCCTCCCCTCCTATCTTCCACTGTCCCCTAAAGCTTCCTCCTTTCTTCTCACTTTGCATATCATAAGGGCTAAGGGAAGTAAAGGTCTTGAATAACGATGAAGTGATAAAGTCATCATAAACTCATAGCTATGATTTTATTAAGTCTACTACGCTCGTATTCAACTGAAATCCTTTCTCCGCCTTTTCATCTCTCCTCTCTCATCGTTTTATCCCATCCTCTCTCCTCTTTTCTCCTCTTATTTCAATTGTATTTTCTTTCCGCTCATTTCCTCCCCATGCCTCATCCTCTCCAGCCCTTTTCCTTTTCTGATCCCTGTCCTCTTCGCCCCTGCCATCTAAAATTTTTTTCTTTATGTCCCTTTCCTACTTTCTCCCCTCCAGTGTCCTCTCCCTCCTGCGTAACTTTCTCTATCTTTCCCACCCTATCCTGCGTCCCTCTTCTCCCCTCTCTATCCCTCCCTCTCCTGCCCTGTCCATTCTTCCTTTTTTCTCCCCGCTCATTCATCTTGGGTTCCACGACCTGCTCTCCTCGCATGTCCCCCTGCCATCTCATCTTATTCCCTTTCCTTACCATCCCTCTTATCACTTTCTCTGCCTCGTCCCCTCCCCTATCCGCTTTCCCTGCATAATTTTCTCTCCTTCCACCCATTTCTTCTCCTTCGTTTCATCTCTCCCCGATATTCATTAATCCCATACTCTCTCTGTCCTCCACCACTCATTCCTCTCATTTCCTTCTTCTTTTTCATCTCCTCCCCGCCTCTCCCTCCTTTGTCATCCCTTTCTTCTCCGTCCCTGTCATCTCCCTTTCTTTTCTTTTACTCGTCCCTTCCCTTACTTTCTCCCTGAAATGTTTTCTTACCTCCTCCCTTCCCTCTTCTGTCTATCCCGTGTCCTCCTCCTCTCTTTTCGTTCCTCGCCTGAATTTTCCCCTTTCCTTTTCTACTCCCGTCCCCTTTATTCTTGTGTTCCACACACAAATATCCACACCCGTCATCCTCTCTATTCTGTCTCTTCTTCATCATCTTACCCTGCCCTCCAAAGTAATTTATCTCTTTTCCTCACTTCTTTACCCTGCAATGCCCCCTTTTCCTCCTTTCTTCTCTTGTCTTCTTCCCTATCTTTCGCCCAATCCTATGTCTATCACCGGACCTCTTTCTCTTCTTTCCCTGTCCCATTGCTTCTCGTGAACCCTGTACTGTTCTCCTCCCTTTTCTTTTCTTCTGTCTCGCATCTCCTCTCCTCTTATCCTCTTATCTTTAGTCTTCACCTCGTCTTCTTTTCTCTTTCCCTCCCTTTCCTAACTGGTTTGCCCCATTCTTTTACCCGCAGAAAGAAGTTTTGCCCATGTGAGATTTCCAGTTGGCCTCAGATTTCAGAATGATTTTCAGTGGCCGGTGGATATTTAAAATCTTTGCTTCATGAAGTTCTGGCCACACCGCAGTTTTCAATACTTTTGATACTGTCTGCATACAGAGAAATTTACACGCCACGCCATAAATGTCATAGTCCGAGCCAGCTAAGGGTTTATGATTTGATTTGGGCTTAGGCTTTGTGTGAGCAGTGCCTGACCTATCTGAAGAAAGGAAAAGGAAGGATTCTCTACTGTTTGGTGGGTTGAAGGGGCTTGATAGTGTACTTTGATTGAGTCAACCATGTGCATCTTCTAATTCGTTTTATTTTAAAGATTTGCAGAGAAAAAATTTGCTCACACGATGAAGATATTTGCCGCAAACTGATCAGTATCAATCGGGAGGCGATATGGGTAGACAGGCGAAAAGAGAGGTGGGTGGGTCTGGCCGTGGCTGCATGCTACGGACTTGCTGGAGCTTGACCGCCTACGTGTACTATGGGTGTTTGGTTGGCGGGCTGCCTAGTATTATTGCAGGCTCTGGATGAAAATTTTGGTTCTCTCTTATCTATACCAGCCAATTGACGTACATTGATTGAGTTGAATGGCCAGGCCTGTGAATTTTAGATGCTTTGATGGAATGGAAGGCTTTTAGGGTTGGGGATGTCGACTCTGCGCAATAATTTGGCTTCACTATGCACAAGCGAGTCAGCGAGGCGCAGTGTACATTTTTTATGTGAGGGAAAGAAAGCTATATGGATGGTCGAAATTGCAAGCCTCAAGTAGAGTTGACTTTTAAGGCTGTTGCTATATTTAGTAAAAAACGGAAATACTCGAGTTTGAACAGGAAGGAAGCAAAAATTTGCAAATGTCTTGGGAGAGTCCCCATCTGAATTTTCGAGACGAATCGAATGGCGAAAATCCCAGAAAAATCGGTTCAGTAATACGCTCGTAGCAAAGTTATGAGGGGGGGGGGGTTTTCCCCGTCGGATTTCCCATCATCTTACCCAGATCACAAACCTATAAACTCGCTACGCTACGCTCCGCTCGAAATTAAATTTGAGCGCAACTTACTTTCGCCAGAAACGATAAACCAAAATAAAAGCAAAATATGTTAATTATTGAATAATTCAAAGCGGAAAAATTACTAATGAAAAAATCGATAGGAATTTTAAGCGAGCAAAATTTCAATAAAAAATCGCAATCCTGCATACATAGTTTTTTTTCAAAAGCTTAAAGAACGCAAAACGCTGCTGAAACTGAACTGATACAAAAAACAACTTTTCACGCAAACATATTTTTTCAGCTGTTTCAAATCGCATAGCAACGCAGAAAACAAAAGCTAAGCATTGAAAGCTAACCAGCTGATGTAACGCATGAAAACGAAACAGAATTTACGAATAAATAAAATAAACAAAAAAAACCAGCACCATAGAAAAAATTCATGCAAAATTACGAAATTAGCGCAAAACTGATTTTAAAACAAAATAGGCAAAGAAAACTCTAACCTGCTGAGATAGGACACAGCTTGGTTATTGACCTGGTCATTGTACGATCACCGACTCGGATAGTGGCGACTCTCACGTGACCGTCAGGACCGCTCGTCACGTCCAGCACGCGAGCCAGAGGCCAATGACCCCGAGGTGACTCCGGGCTCACCAGTAGCGCCACGTCGCCAGGCTGTAGGTCGGGAAGTTCGCGGCGCCACTTGCTCCGCGGTGCGAGTCCCGGCAGCCATTCGCGTAACCAACGGCGCCAGATCTGAGACACCAGCTGCTGGACATGACGCCATCTTCTTGACGGACTCCTGGCAACGTCGGCGTCGACCTCTGGCGCAAACTGACCGCCAAGTTGACCAATGATGAAATGATTCGGCGTCAGTGGCACATCATCGCTCGGATGCGCTGACTGGTAGGTCAATGGTCTTGAATTCAGTAGGGCCTCCGCTCCAATAAAGGCGCTCAGAAGCTCCTCGTCGGTGACATCCGCGTCCTTCAGCACTGCCCAGATGGCCTTTTTTGCTGCTTTAATCATTATTTCATGCACTCCACCAAAATGGGGCGCAGCTGGTGGATTGAAATGCCATCGAATCTTGTTCTCGGCTGTCAGCTGCTGAATCTTCTTGAACTCCAACGCTCTAACCAGCTCTTGCAGTTCACGTGCCGCACCAACGAAGTTTGTTCCATTGTCTGAGAAAATCTCGATAGGCTGCCCTCGTCGACTAGTCATCCGATGCAGAGCTCGAAGAAATGAATCCGTATCCATGCCGAATGCCACCTCGAGATGTACGGCTCGTGTTGCTAGGCAGGTGAACAGCGCTAGATATCTTTTCTGTCGAACCTTGCCGCGGCCTTGCTTGGTGATAAATGGGCCAGTGAAGTCGACTCCGACCCGCGCAAAGGCACGAAGCGGCTCCTTGAATCGGCACGCAGGTAACGGAGCCATGATCTGAGCTGCTGGCCTGGCCTTGCGTCGACGACATTCTGCGCACTTTGCCTCCCACGACTTAATGGCTTCTCTGGCAGCCACAATCCAAAACCGGGTTGACAGAGCCACCAGAGTTTGGTTTGTTCCAAGATGCTGAACACTTTCGTGGTGCTGCTTGACAATGAGCTCCGTCACACGGTGAGATCTCGGCAGGATAATTGGGAAGCGGGTGCTGAACGGCAGGACATCCGCGAACTTCAACCTTCCGTCCACCCTTAGCAGGTCATTGACGTCGAACTTCCGGTTCAGATTTGCAATTGGACTGCGGCATGGCAACTGTTTTCCAGCTCGCAGACACTTGACTTCTTCGGCGAACGCCTCCTGCTGGGCTTTCTGAATGATATTAGACTCGGCTGCTTCAAGCTCCACTGGTGACAGCTCTCCAATTTCTCGATGCTCTTTCAGCAATCGGCAATTGTTGGCGAATCTGGCCACCCAGGCTCGGACACGGATCGCTCTTGTCCAGCTTGAGAAATACTCTGGGTCGAGTCGGGACGTTTGATCGAGCTCACGGGTAACGAAAACTCTTTGATTGAAGACGTTGCTATCTTTGCGTCTCTCTTCAACGTTCTCTGGAACTTGCACCTTGTTCTTCGGCCAATTCGTCGCGTCTTCTAGAAGAAACGGAGGTCCATTCCACCACAGCCGTTTAGCTGACAATTCTGTGAGAGAAGTTCCGCGAGAGAGGAGATCAGCGGGATTTTGATCCGTTGGGACGTGCCTCCACTGGTTCGGCTCCGTTGAATCTTGGATCTCGCCCACTCGGGAGGACACAAACGGCTTGAACAGCTTACCCCGGCCACGAATCCAGTATAGCACGTTCAAACTGTCGGACCAGAAGACTGCGTCACGAAGTGGCACCTGCAATGACTGGACGATTTTGCTTGCGAGATGAACTCCCAGGACCGCAGCCATCAGCTCTAGCCTTGGCGTACTCATTGTTGTGATCGGAGCTACTCGGGTCTTTGAGATGATGAGCCGAACTGAACGTTCACCTTTAGCTGCCGCTTCACTCCTCCAGTAGCATACGGCTCCGTACGCTTTTTCGGATGCATCCACGAACACGTGCAGGCTACCATTCAGTGCATTTTCTCCTTCTAGAGCCCTGGACAGCCGAATTTCACTCAAATGCTGCAGATCAGCGCACCAGCCGCTCACTTTTGCCAAGAGTTCTGCATCCAGTGGTTCATCCCCATCCAGGCCTAACTGCCACATCTCCTGCATCAAAATCTTCGCCTGCACGACAAACGGTGAGATCAATCCCAGCGGATCGAATACACTGGCCAGTTTCTTTAGCAGACCTCTCTTTGTGGTCACCTGACCCAGCTGAGGCTCATCCTGGAACGTGAATTCGTCCTGTTCACTCTGCCATGTAACCCCCAAGGTCTTTGTACTGGGGAGGTCCTTGCTGTCTAATGTCACTTCTGCGGCTCGGTCTTCTGGTGGTACTCGCTCGAGCACAGCTCTCGAGTTCGATACCCACTTGCGTGCGTGCATGCCAGCCCGTCTCCAAAGCTCACTGAGTTCCTCGTACAACCGGATCGCATCTGATTCTGACGGCGCAGAGTCTAAACTGTCGTTCATGTACGTGGAGTGCAAAACTGTCAGTGCTGCTTGCGGAAACTCACTTTGGTGCTTCTCTGCGTGGGATCGAATGACGAATTGGGCCAAGAATGGCGAGCTAGTGACTCCAAAGACTACTCTGTTGAATTCGTAGACGTCAGGCTGCTTTGACGAGTCTGTGTCTCGCCAGAGGAAACTGTGCAGCGGTCTGTCCTTAGGGTCCATCTCGATCTGAAGATACATTTCCGCGACGTCACACGCGATCGCGACCGGGTATCGCCTGAACCGAAGCAACACTTCAACTAAGTCACGCTGCAGCTTGGGACCCTGGTGTATTTTATCGTTCAACTTGACCACCGATGCATCAAATACGATTCGCACTTTAGTTGTAGCTTTGTCCGGGCGTAGCACTGGGAAGTGCAGCAAGAAGCAGCGTCCTTCGATTTCGGCTGGAACCACCTTCCTGATATAGTCTTGCTGCACATACTTTTCAATCAGCGCTTGATACTGCTTGCACACCTCAATGTCCTTGATCAGTCTTTGCTCGGTATTCTTAAGTCGCTTCAAGGCCAACGGAAATGTGCCTGCTGGACACAGTCGCTCTTTCTTCCATGGAATGCCGATCTGGTAACGGCCGTTGACGTAATTCAGCGATGCGTTGGCTTGGTCAATGGCTTCCTTGTCAGCCTGGGTTAGCGGACTTCTAGATAAATTGCCGGTAACATTCTCGATTTCCCAGAACTTTCTGAGGATGTCGGCCACCTGGTGAGAGTCAGATTCGCAGCTAAAAAATGTATTAGAGAAATTGGCACTCTGCATCTCTAAGTTGATGTCCTTCTCAGTGCGTCCGATGCAGGTCCATCCCAACGGTGTCAACCTCGCTTTTGGCTCTAACGGCTTCCCGACGATTTCCTCGAGAGACACGTGAAAATCCGGGTGATCAGCCCCGATCAGCAGATCAACGATGGCAGGCTCACATAGCTTCGGGAATGGAACCTCTTTGAGATGCGGCCACTGGTGCGCCCACTCCTTCCAGTCGATACCTGTCAATGATCCAGTCACTTGATCCGTGGTGAAGGCGATAATTTCCGAAGAGTTGCTACCGTCTAGGCTCTTGATAGTTAGCCGCACTGGTGCTGTCATAAATGTCTCTGTTTGGCCATTGATGACTCCGACCTTGACTTTCTCGAAAGCTCCTTGCACGCCGAGCGCTTCTGCTATCCCAATGTTGATGTAACTCCTAGTGCTTGCATCATCAAGCAGCGCATTCACCTTCAGTTTCCGGGATCCGTTCCGAAGGATAACTGGCACCGTTCTAAGCGAGACTGCTTTCTCACCAGTTGAGAGTAGTGTCACAGGGTCGGCTTGTTTCGCATTGCTTGCTTGGGTAGCCTGCTTGGACGCAGATTGCTTCACTTCGGGTGCCTTGGCTTCTTGCCTCTCGACATGCAGCAGCCGATGATGCAGCTTCGTGCAGCCCTTTATGTTGCATTGTCGCCCACGACGACATTGGCTACTCAGATGACCTTGACCTAAGCACCTGAAGCAAGCTTTCGAGCGTTGCGCTGCGTCCCAGCGCTTGTCAACAGAAAGCTCCTTAAATACGCTGCAGGTCCACAGCTCGTGGTCTTCTTGACACACACTACAACTCTTACGCTGCACTTTCTTTTCACTGACAGTGGTGACAAAGGTCTTTGGGCGCTGGTCCTTTTTTGGGCGCTCGGACTGACTTGTGGCAACGCCTTGAACGATCTCTAGCGCTTCAGTCTGAAATTCTGCCTCTTGCAACACCCACATCCTTAAGCTTCTAACACTTTCTTGCTTCCTCTGCTCAAATATCCACCTCCGATAGCTCGAGACCATCTGCTCAGATAACTTTTTCTGCAGCCGCACGTACAGCATTCCATCTTGAAGCTCAGCCTCCTTTCCAGCCTCTTCTAAGTTGATTACCGCTATGTCCAAAAGATTAGCAAAGCTTTTCAGATTTTTAGCGTTTCCATTACGAACAGCAGGGAAGTTATCCAACTCCTCCAAGTGCAGTGCCAGCTGCCGACGTTTACCTCCGAATTCTCTCTCCAACCTTTCCTTAGCAGCCTCATAGGCAGCCGCTGAATGGCCCAAATGCTCGATGACCTTCAATGCTTCTCCGCGGAGATATTGTCTAAGCTGCAGCAACTTAAATTCTGGCGTGGCCGGGGCGCTATCGATGCAAGCAACAAATGCTGCCTTCCAGTTCTCATATTGCTGCTTGTCTCCATTAAATGTCGGGATCTCCACCCGCTTAAGCATTTTCCATAAGTCCTTCGATAGCTCTTTTGGTTCTGAAGCTTTGCTTGATGTCGCACCGATAGAAAGTCTGTCTAACTCACCAGCTGCTTCATCTTGGCCAGCCGCAGCAATGTCGCCGTTTGCACTCGCGGCAGGAGCTTCTTGGTCGCGCTGCAATCTGCGGCTCCTGGCACTTTCAACGCGCTGAATAGCAACTTGATAGTCGCGCTCGGTCTCCTCCATCTCGTCTAGGAGTCGCTGTCGCATCTCGTTGTCCTTGGCGCCGACGTAGCCTTGATAAAGCTCTTCCTGGATGGCGCAGACCTGATCCTGCAGATCAGACAGCGTGTCGCAGGCAGCTTGCACTTCGTCGTCAGAGGCGTGCGTTTGTAGCAGCCGGGACAGCTTGTTCTTGCAGCGGGTAAACGCTGCCTTTTTTCGGGACTTCTCGAAGCGCAGCTTCTCCAAATGCAGCGCGCCGGCATCTTCTTGGGCGTCCTGCTGCTGCTGATTGGCGTCGTCGTTGTCCATCCTGATCTCTCGTTTCACAGTACGTCAAAATCGCTAACCACGGCAGTGGAAAGTAAGGCCGGTCCAACCACGCTCTGCTACCAAAAATGTACTTTAGAAATAGAGACCGACGGCCAGTCAAATTGGAGCTGAGACTCAAGCGAAAACAAAAAAAACGTAAACAGGGCTAGCCTGCCCCGCACTAACATATTTATTTGAATCAGCTAGTCAGAAAATCAAAAATAGGCTTAAGTGGAGGGGGTGGGTAAAAACGGCCAGGGGTTGAGCAGCGCACAGAGCGATCGGAATAAGAGTGTGTGAGATGCTCCCCGTACATTAAATCACGCAGTGCAGAAAAATAAACTAAGAAAATCAATCGCACGCAAACTATCTCCCGAACATTCCCCCCACCTTGGTATAACAATGACAAAAAACTAATCGAATAGTACAACAATGAAAAACGAATAGTGGAAGCGTATAATGCAAAAACGATAGCAGACGATACGAGAGGGAAATAATGAAAAACAAAGCGGAAAGGCAAAACTAGAAGCACGCAAAAATGACAAAATTATAACTCAATAGAAAAGGTGCAGAGAATAGTACATTAGTACATAATTAGCCATAACGATAGAAAAAGTATTAGAAATAAACTTCCAAAAATATGCTTTTATTAGCACAGATTTCCGTTGCGACTGACTTTTGGGTGCGACTGA
>CATNEM010000359.1:0-47500 GCA_950096795.1 Macrostomum cliftonense | reverse complement strand
GGTGGGTGTATTAAGGAGTGAGGTGGGTGCATTAAAGAGTGTGGTGGGTGTATTAAGGAGTAAGTTGGGTGTATTAAGGAGTGAGGTGGGTATATTAAGGAGTGAGGTGGGTATATTAAGGAGTGAGGTGGGTGTATTAAGGAGTAAGGTGAGTGTATTAAGGAGTGAGGTGGGTGTATTAACGAGTGAGCTGGGTGTATTAAGGAGTGAGGTGGGTGTATTAAGGAGTGAGGTGGGTGTATTGAGGAGTGAGGTCGAGGAACAAGCAAGCGGTAGGTTCATAAAGCAGTGACGTTGATGTGCAGAGGAGTCCAGTGGATCGGATTTTGATAAGGGTTGCCATAAAGTTAGTAAAGAAGTGTTAAAATGATGAGTTTTATTAGATTCTTAGCGACCCAGAACACCAGCCTGCTTTATTTGTTGCGTTTCACAGAATGGCGGTCACTCTGCACCAGCACGGCCACTCACACTCGCACACGATGTCCTTCAACCGGCCTATGAGTCCACCACCGATGTCGCCTACCCAACAACAGCAGCAGCAGCAGCAGCAGGGGCCCAGCGCATCCGGAACGGGCCATAAGCACAACCTGAATGTGCGGGCCGCCTTCATCCACGTGGTCGGCGACCTCATCCAGAGCATCGGCGTTATGATCGCCGCGATTATTATTTTCGTCGATGTGAGCTGAGTCTGTCTTTTAGACAAAATTTCTGTCTCTCTCTGTGTGAGCCTGTCTAGACTGCCTGTCTGCCTGGTCATCTTACGCTGCCTCACAATGCAGTCTGTCAATGTCAATAATGTTTAGTAATGTTTATACAGAGGCATCCCAAGCAATGGGATTGATTCAGTTTGATTTGCTCTGAATGGGAATTAGCTGGCGTGTCAATGATAAAGGGAATAGCTAATTATTCAAGTCAGCGTTTTAGTTTGGGTTACTATTTTTAGCATCCGTAATGCAATAGCTGTTGGCGATCCCAGCTTGGATAAAATTGACCAAAGCTTTTTGTATTAAAATTAGAGTAATTCTCTCCAACGGAGCGGCTCCTCTCTCTCGGGATTGTCCTGACTTTCTGGCTAGAATGCCCGAGTTTGGAGGCAGGAATGGCAAGGAGCCGGGAAAACGGACTCGAGAAAGATAAATCGCCGATATGTATCGACAGCACTCGTATAGTGTGACTTGGCTCAGTGAGACAGGGTTGCTCTAGACTGTGTGAAAACAAATTAATAGGAAAATTCATTCATAACATCCATGCTGGCTTTTAATAATTCACTTGAAGCCATTCGTCCTTGAATCCCCCGAGGAGGCTTTCCGGCATGCATACTGACATTGAGAGTCCCCTGTGTTGCTGAAACCCATAAATGTCCGAGCAGGCATATGCAATGGATAATGAGGGGCGCGCATGAGGTGTTAATGGCGAGTCTCGGCCCGAGAGTAGGTTAAACAAAACCCGTTCCCCCAGCTCCCAAGCTACACATTGATCAGGGCAGCGCCAGAGCCCCATCGCCTCCCACGCAGTTTTGCTTCAATTGTAAGAAGTAAAAATTAATCGATACTGAGGGAGAAAACGAGTCTTAGCCGGCTTGCTCCTAGGAGAAAGTAGCTTTGCCTTGGCGAAAGCCAGGGAGCGAGTGGGGAGGCAGAGCTGAAGAGGCCCAAGGTTGGTAAGAGCCGTAAGACAAACCGTCCCTACCCAGGCGCTCACAGAGATGGAAATATTTGACGTGGCGCCCCTTCCTGCAGGCCAATAAGTGAAAAAATCGATCTTGGTAGTTGGCTTTTCTGAGAAACCTGAGTCTGAGGAGCAGCCAAGTCGGGAAGATCACCGACTATGTTGATTGAGGAGAAGCTAAAATGCGGACAGATGCCATGGCTGCGGGACAGAGTATGGGTAAAGGCAGAAGAGCTCGGCACAATAAGGTTGCCAGTCGGCCTTCATCCTTGAATAAGCTCTGGGCTGTTGCTTGGTTTCCGGGAATTGAGATCGTGTCTCTCGCTAAGTCCCTCGCGTGCCCAACTCAGGGCTAAAAGTCTGAACAGTTCGAAACCCTCGTGAGGGCAGAGCGTGGCAGGGGGAAGAGGCGAGAATTGAATAATTAAACAGGCAATTCATGACATGGGAACTTTCCAAAGAGACGAAGGGATGCCAAACAGCAAGCTGGGTGGGAACGGGAGCTCCCATAGTTTTTTTGCTTCCCATTATGGGGCAGCTAAAAAAAACAGCAGGTCTGGCCACCGTGTGGTGGAGTGGCCGAGAAAGGCTCTGTTTGTTCTGCTCCCTTTCCCGAAATTTTTTTTGCGGGACTCCTGATTTGCTGCTGCAGAAGCAGCCGGCGATGGCTTCATCGACGACTTTCCCGCGCTTCCCCTATCGGCTAGGAGGGGAACACGAGAGTGAAATCCTCGTAGGGAAGGAAGGGAGGGGAAGATGAAGGAGAGCAGATGGTGTTGGCTCGACATTGAGAATTGATTGCTTTTCTCCCGCACTCCAATTACTATATTAGGGCCTTCGGTGGCGAGCATTTGGTTCTTAATTTCGAATTGTTTTTCGTCACTTCATTTGTTAAGACTGTTGTGTGGCATTTTGGTAATTTTCTCTCTGGTGGAATGATTTTCGCCTTAAAAAAATCATGATTCTGCACGGGCATTTTATGGGCAATATCTCGGCAAACTTATGAATAGGTATAAGAAATGATGATTCAGAAACTTTTTTGACTACAAAATTCTTCTCCAGCCGCGATACAAGCTGGCTGACCCGATCTGCACCTTCATCTTCTCCATCTTGGTCCTGTTCACCACCGTCACGGTGCTGAAGGACGCCATGTACGTGCTGATGGAGGGCGCTCCGCAGGGCGTCGACTTCAACAAAGTTGCCGCCGCTCTCAGCAGCATCGAGGGTATCAAAGATGTCCACAACCTGCGCATGTGGAGTCTCACCACCACCCGGACGGCCTTGTCCGTACATCTGGCCGTTGGTGAGTTAGCTCAAGGTCATGTCATATGCTCCACTGCCTTTGCTCATGGTTCTTGCGTCTTTTGCACAGTGCATGACTGTTTAACTGCTCATCACTGTTCATGACCACTATTCAAACTGCTGGTGTTCTTTGCTTTTGGTTGAAGTTCTGCGAATCGCCTGTAGCATGTGTTATATTGCTGCACAAATCTTTACGCTTATTTGTTGATTTCTCCAAATTGGAATTCTCGTCTCCAGGATTTTTTAATCCCTATTTATTTTCTCCCTAGCCAACCGTGTCACTCATCTATTCATGCATTTATTCGTTACATGCTTATTAGCATTATCTCCGAAAGCGTCATGCAGGCCTGTGAGCAGAATATTGACAAGCGCGTTTTCTGCTCCTATAAGAAGCCGTGGAGCGCGCTGAAGCAATTGCGTTTCGCCTAAAAAAAACTAATTTCTCTTCCAGCTCACACCCTTCACAGTCGTCACCAGCATGACTGACAGAAGGCAACTTAGACGGCGGGGAGCCCGCCTCCATCAAGCCCTTTCTCTCCATCTATTTCTTAAATTGCTAGAGTGCTCCTGCACTCAGGCTTCGCTTCCAGCTAAAACTCTCTCTGCTCTGCGCCGGTAAAGGGAGATTGCCAGGAGCTTCAGCCGCTTTCCCGTTCGCCATTTCTCCTGGGAGAATTCCGGTTCGGCCACTTGTGCTTTCGCGGCAGCTTCTCTCCCCGAAGCCATCTGTATCGCTCTGGAGACCCACGTCCGGCTTCTTGAGCTTGCAAATCGCGGGCCTTCTGGTGCAACTTTTATCTGATCACGTGGAGGCCAAGTTTATCAGTCCGCAGGGCGCATGGGGATTTGGGCTGGCTTTTCAATACGGTCTCTGAAACAACTTTCACTTTCTCTATCCGCGCCTCCGTCGCACTGCGCCGCTCTTCTTGTGTTTCTTCAGATAAAACAGCGATCATCAAAATTACTTCTCAGTCTGTCAATAAGACGACAGACTGAGACAGACAGGCCGCCTGCAATGAAGCCGAAGGAAGAGCATTCTCGTGTTAGCGTAAAAGTACAATAGAAAATGTGACACCGCGCGTGGATGGCCAACCAGCTTTCTGAGAAATAAAACACGAGGGCGAGCATTAAAGGAGCTGTTGCCATTCCCCAGAAATAAACATGCGAAACGAGTGGGACTTGGTGACGCAGCCGGGTAGCGGAAACTTGCTATCCAAATATGGGCATGAAGACTTCGAGAGCCGCTGTCTATTTAAACTACAGGCTTTGTGTCCATAAAGTACTCGTTCTCAATTCAATATTCATGCCGTGTTTGCAGCGATATTTCAAAAGCAGCAGGACTTTAATTCGCTGGATGGCTGGATGCCGTTGGCTAAGAGGAGACCAGTCTCAGAGAAGCGGCTGGTCGGATCAGATTTATGAGTGCTTCTGACTGCATTAAGAATTGGTTTTATGGCAACTGGTCTGTGTATCCTGATATCGAATGCTCCGTTGATGTTGGTACAAGTTAATTCAAGTGTTGTATCATCTGATTGGGCAGTTTTGAGGAGTTTTCCCAGAGAGTTGGGAAAGGGAATGTTGCTGTAAATTTGTGTTTTTATGATTGATTAATCATTATTAAATTAAGCCGTTGGGAAATTTCCATCTTCAGACAAGACAACCACCCAGCAGAGCCAGCCGAGCCAGAAGATACTTAAAGAAGCTCGCATCCTTGTTCGCGAACAATTCAACATCACTGAAGTCACCATTCAACTCGAGGAGTACGACGAGGAGATGGCCCGCTGTCACCTGTGCCGCCACCCGGAGGAGTGACGTGAACGCAATTGGATTGGCGAGTCGGGTTACACAGTCAGTGAAAGTGTTTGGTGAAGACTGCAATCAACGATTTAAACATGATTTACAACTTACTCGTGATTTTTCTGTCTTTTGACAATAATTTCAACAATTAGTGAGAGGTTCTACCCTCTTGTTTTCTTAGATGACTGGTCTAAAGAACTTACTTACATGGTACGTCGTACTTGCATCACCGCTGTTTTTTCACGGAATGCGGCAGTACATTCATCTGACCTCAATTGTATTTGATTTTGAGTCGTGTATTAACAAAAAGTGGCTGACCCGTTCTACTCGTAGCTTTAGACAGTCCCACAAAGACAGACAAATATTTTTTTGCGTACAAAAACACAAAAATAGTAAGTTAGATGCATGAATGGTCCACACACTACAAATCATTATTTTGCAAGTACAAAAACATACACTAAACTATTTACAACATTTATTTGTGTTGTTTTTATTTTCTTAATGGTTTAACGCTATCCTTGCAAACATTGTTCTATCTATTTTATTTTCGTCTATTAAATACAAGAAATTTTTTAGCAACATATATTTTCCATTTAAGGTTTTTCATCCAATTCGCATTGAAAATTAAATGGTTTTATTTAAAACGCGGGTAATGCACAATATCCATGTAATTTTGGGGGTTAAAAGGGATCCACCAGTTCGTACCTGGTGTGTTACGCCTAAAGTTGGAGCAGATTAATTTATAGGCCTTTTAAAACTATGATCCCTAATAACCTAGGTCGGTGTCCTACTCTTTTATCCCTCTAGTTGCGGCGGGGTGAAAGGAATAAGATGAAAATAAGACCAGGCTAAACAGCCGAAATTGCGTTGTAAATGTTAGTAATTAATTAGTAATTAGTTGATGGTAATAATCCACTGGCAGCGCCCTACGGTCCTCTGCCAGCTAGTTTAATGATTAATTCAGATTATAACTATAACTTCAGTCCTTAAAGATTTAGCGGCACAAATAATATTGCAAAACGCCAAAATAAATCGCAGCTTAACACTTCTGCACTATATAAATTTAGCGACGCAAAAAGTAAACAAAACTCGCAAAACAATATGATACTAAAATTTACCGCGCAGATGAACAAGATTGAAAAGTACAAGAATCCGCCAGCGAGACTAATCCTAAGCTGAATACCCACGCCCTACTCTCACCCTGAGAATCTCTGAGCAACTGTTCAGCCTGGAAGCGACAATTTCTATCGCCTCCACACTTTGCCTTGGCGGCCGTGCCCCGTCGGTAATTGCCGACGTTGGATTGGGTTGCGTACTGGGAATGCTCAGAAACCTCGTCTAGCCACTCTGCAATGCACGCCTGCTGTTCGCCGAGCTCAGCGCAGACAGTCGCACACTACAGTGAAGCCGGCGCTTCAACGTGGAGGGGCCAAAGAAGGAGGCCTAGTTAAGAACTAGTGAGAAGTGATGAGGCGGGGCTCGCTCGTGACTCCAGATAGACTCGCAATAACAAAATAACGCAGCACTAATGATGAACGAGCGAGGGGGGGCGGTCGGACGGTCGGTCAAAAAAACACGAGCGAGGGGCGGTCAAAAAACACGAGCGAGGGGCGGTCAAAACAGGGGCGCAAAAACGCAGAGTTATATAGTCTAAATTTTTACTCTTCATTTCGTCCCCGGCTCAGCTGAGGGGTAGGCCGCGCATGGTCGACCCCGCGGCTTAGGAGCATGCAGGCCCCGCGTGCTGAGACCGGTCAGTAGCAATAGGCCGTGCGGTGAAAAGGCGTGACTGGCGGACAATTTTGATTGGCTCACGCTTGTACGGCGGGTTGTTTTGTAGGCCCGGGGGGAGCGAAAACACGCGGCTCGCAGAACGCGCAGAGGCGGTTTTATTGGCCGGGCCGCTCTCACTGCCAAGCCGGGTCCGACTGCCGTAAGTCCTGGGGTGCGCTCAATCGGGCCAGGCGTCCTTTCGCCAAATATGCAACGGTTGCACTTTTGTGACTTTTAATAACTCCAAATTGAAAAACAATAATAATAATTGCGCTAACTAGAGTAATAGAGGCAGGGGAAAAGATGCTCACACTACACTCTCCCCTCCTAAAAAGAGTAGAGTATATAACAAAGACTCAATATGAAAACGCGAACTCGCAATGATAACATAACAACGGGATACATGAACCGGATAGCAAAAGAGTATGCAACAAGGGATAACTAAAGGCAAAACAACAAAAAAAGAAATTTCTAATTCGCAAAATTGAAACTCGAACTGAATCGCAACATATAAACCGTGAACCGGATAACGGAGCATACTTTATACACGGAAAGAGAAGAGAAAAATATTTTTCTGTGTTCCGGTGTTACGTAAAATAAATTTTAACAAAATTAACTAACGCGCAGCCTCTCCTCCCCTCCTAAAAAGATGGGTGAGGGCATAACTTAGCTAATATAATTTATAAAAAGAAAAAAACGCGGAACAAGGATTATTTTAATCCTGAAAAACTGAAGCAAATCGAAACTGATGGCGAACAAGTCAAATAACAATGTACATCGCGACAACGAGTGATCCGGATAACAGTAGGAAATCGACCGAGAGAAAGAATACGCCAACAAGGTAATTAACATTGAAATTGATCTTAACACAATAACTTTACTCCAAAAATAAATAACTTGAGCACGAAAATAATTAAACTATCACAATTAACACGCTGAAGAACAAAACTGTTAACGTTGATCTCGCTGTAGACCCGGGCATCCAACAGTCATCCATCCTGAGTCATACAGCAGTCATCCCACCTCACCTGAGTGCCGAATGGACCCTGACAACACAGGTAGGTCATGCATCCATGTGTCATTCATTCGTCATTCTGTTACCCCAGCACTACGACACTAATAACTCCTAACATCAGCAGCTGCATGACCTGTTCGTCGGCGGCGGTTCATCACCGGCTTCGACGCTGTCGTCCAGGTCATCTCTGCCTAATTTTAATTTCAACTCCCTGTTCGAATGAGTGTGCTGGTGTGCGTTTTAATTTTAATTCCTAAGTTAATAAATTTCAATAAATTATGCTATGCTGATTACTGTAGTTGATAATAAGCAAAGAAAATTTTTATAAATTTTGTGGCGAATCGCCAGGTTGCAATTTTTTTGGTCTTTTTTGGAATAGGCACGTCACTCAACTACCAGCATAGGCTTACTGCATCGTTAACAGCGCAACATAATCATGAAGCTCGCTTATGTACTTTTTAGTCACATGTCCGTGGCTCAACTAGCCTTCTTTACACTTAGCTGCATAGCGCAGTCGGATTCTAATTTGTTAAGTTGCTTAAGTTAAATTTTAATTAATTAATTTGACATTGATCGATTCTCGCGTAATTCCGAAGTCCTAATTCAGTCAAGAAAAACTCAATCTACAAAATCTTCATCTCATTACTCGTATTAGTCTACAAAGCAAATCCCTAATTTTAGCACTTTGATCCTGATAAACACGACAATTTCTTTAAATTTCTTTTCTTCAAGCAATCTTCAAGCGAATCGACGAATATAACGAATCTCAACAATTAATATGTACAGTTCAGCTCAAAAATCTCTTCTCACAAATCTAATCTTTGAGGCGGGCGGATTTCGGCACGATTTCTTAGACGCGCCGGCCAATTGTTCATTTGTGGCCCATCCTGACGCCTGATGCGTGGCTGCCGGGCGACGGCTCCACGGGCAACTGGTTGCGCGGCTGCTGCTGCTGGCCGTGCAGGCACTGTTTCTGGCACTGCCTGAGCTGCTGGTCGGTTGAGTATGATCCGGTTTGGGATCTCTGGGGGGCGCTGATAGATAATTTCCATATCCGGAACTTCTTCTTCCGGTGGCGCCTCATTTGCTGTCGGCTGGCGCCTGTCTATCGACGGAGCGTTGTCGGATAAATAGCAGGGCTTCACTCGATCAATTGAAACGACATGATGGATCCGGTCCGGTTGCTCGATGGAACTAATCTTCGGTCCCGGTTCGATTTTCATGCATTTCCCGGAGCTCATAACTTCCAGCACTCGGTAAGGACCGACCCATTTTCGACTTGTATTAAAGCTCTTCTGCGAATTCGCTAACCACACCAAATCACCAACTTTGTAGGTGTTCCGGAAGACTTTGGCGTCGTAGTAATTTTTCTGCCTCGCTACTGAGACTGATTGTCGTTGCCTAGCCAGTCTAAATGTTTCTATTCACCGCCGATATAATTGGTGTATGTGACTACTGGCAGTAGTCTTCTCAGGTTCGGGCAATCCAATTTCCACGTCGACGGGCAATCGCATCTTTCTGGCGAACAGCAATTCGAAAGGACTAAATTTATTCGACTCGTTGACTGTACTGCGGTGTACCATGACCGCATGCGGAAGGACTTCGTCCCACGCTAGTCCTAGTTCATCTTTTGCTAATCGGATGCTGTCTTTGATCACTCTGACCATTCGCTCACACTTTCCGTTTGCTTGCGGGTGATAACTAGTAGTATGGCGAAGGTCTATTCGAAAATTTTCCGTCAGGGATTTAACTGTTTCTGCGACGAATGATGTACCTCGATCCGAGACGAAGGCTTCGGGGGCACCGTAGCGAGTAATCCACTCCGTGTACAACGCCCACGCGGTACTTTCTGCTGAACAATCTCTCATCGCTTTAACCTCGAGCCAGCCAGTGAAATGATCTACCATCAGCAGGAGATACTTGTTGCCTCGCTGAGTGGTGTCAAATGGGCCTGCAAAATCGATATGAACTTTTTCGCCCATGTAACTGCTGATCTCGGGTTCTAATGGTGCTCTTGCGTTCGGACCGTACTTTTTCCGAGTCTGGCATTCTGGACATGTCTTAATATATTTTTCTAAGTTCGTTGAATAGTTTGGCCACCAGAAACGCTGTCGTATTAAGTCCTTTGTCTTCGAAATCCCACAGTGGGCCATGCCATTGTGGTAAGATTTAAACAATTCCTTCTCGATCTTCTCGTCTTCTGGCAAGACTACTTGTTCGAATTGTCTGCCCTCTTGATCTGTCCAGCGTCTGCACAAGACATCTGACTTCAGCGACAGCTTGTCGTAGTCGCTGTACAGCTGTTTGAATCCTCTGCTGAGTCCTGCCCATTCAACCTTTGCCGGGCATTCAGCACCTTGTGCTAGGCGATGCTTCAGGGCTAGAAGTTCAGGCTGACTATCTTGGATGTTAATTATTCCGTCTTTCGTTGAGAAATCAATCGCATTGCATTCCACTGCTGATCCGTTCTTCTTACTGCAGGAGGGGCATTCTTCATGGTACTTCCTTGGAGGTCCGTCACGTTCTGGCCTACGGCTGAGAGCGTCAGCGTCGACATGCGCCTCTCCTGGCCGATATTCGATTGTGAAATCATATTCCTCCATCCTTGCTATTACTTCGAACTGGTCGAATTGTTCGAGTATCATATTCCATCGGCCTAACATGCCTTTGGCACCATGACATTTTCGGAGCCATTGCAGGGCGGCATGGTCGGTTCGGACTTTAAAATGTCGGCCGATCAGATATGGTCGATAATGCTCTAGAAAATAAATCAGCGCGTACATCTCTTTCATTGTCGTACAGTAATTTAGCTGATGCTGATTGAGCGGATGGGACGCGTAAGCGATGACCTTTTCTTCGCCGTCTTGAACCTGGAGTAAGTTTCCACCGATAGCTTTGTCGCTGGCGTCAACGTCAAGGATAAATGGACCGGCCGCCGCGTCGAAACGAGGGTAGCTCAAGACCGGCGCCGTCGTAAGTTTTTGCTTCAATAAGTCGAACGCTTGTTGACAGTTTTCGTCCCATCTGAATTTCACGTCTTTTCTTGTTAGATTGTTTAGTGGCTCACTTATTCTAGCGAAATCTTTGATGAAGCGTCGATAGTAACCGGCTAATCCTAGAAATCCTCTCAGTTCCGTGATGTTTTCAGGCTTCGGCCAGCGTTGCACTTTCTCTATCTTATCTTTGCTAGTATAAATTCCATGCTGACACACTGTGTGACCTAAGAAATCGACTTCTTTTCTAAATAGGAACGTCTTTTCCGGCTTGATCTTCATTCCGGCTTGCTCTAACTTATTGAAGACTAATTCTAAATTACGCAACATATCGTCGAAATTCTTTCCTGTGCAGATAACGTCATCTAAATATAATAAAGCGAACTTATAGGCATAATCTCCTAGGATTCTTTGCATAATTCGTTGGAAACAAGCTGGGCCGTTTGTCACGCCGAATGGTAACACTTTCCATTGAAATAATCCGTCATGCGTTCTGAATGCGAGCTTTTCTCTGTCGCTTTCACGGACTTTTACTGACCAATATGCACCTACCATATCGAGAGTGCAGAAATATTGGTTGCCGACTAAAGATTCTAACGATTCTTGAATTAGCGGTAACGGAAAACTGTCTTTTTTCGTTTTGTTATTCAGCTGCCGGAAGTCGCAGCAGAAACGAAATTCGCCACTCTTTTTCCTGGCTAAAACTATTGGACAGCTCCACTCTGATTCGGACGGTTCTATTAGGTCATGTTCCAGTAGCTGCCTGACGTGATCGCTTACAAATTCTCGTTGCTCCGGGCTCTGCTTTCGTAGAGGAATTCTAATCGGAATTTCGTCTGTAGTCTCGATCTTGAATTCACCGACATGCGTCTTTCCGATGTCCCACTGATCCTTGGACACGATATTTCGATATCGGTGCAATAGGTAGATGACTTTTAACTTCTGTTGACTCGTTAAGTCTGTTTCATCGAGGCGAAAAGTTTGTCTGATATTCTCGGCTTCTTCAGACGTCACGGTGACTCTTGGCTGTTCTCGATTCGGTTCTAAATTCTCTATCGTTAGGACTTCGATCTCTTCTGTCAAAGGCTGATACTCTGCTATTGTCTCGTTTTGATGAACAATTCTCTCTTCTTCAGTTGGATTTAAAACTCGAACATAAGTTTCTCCGAATTCGTCTAAACTAGTCAATCCTTTGGCAATTAATAAATCAGCTGATTCTTGCGGTTGGCTTTTCCTGGAAATGAATCCGTACTGGGCTGGCTCCGGATAATCTTTACACTTTACTTTAATAAATTTTTCACTTAGAGGTGGCAATCTTGCCATGCTGGCTACTTGCAGTAGTACGCAGCGCGGGCCATCGCTAGCGCTACCCAGCGGAATTAATTCGTTATTAAACTCTAGACTCTTTGCTGCAATATCTAATTTAATCCGATGACGAGTTAAAAAGTCGAGGCCGATAATTGAAGTCGTTAATAGGCCTTCAGCGACAAAGAATGGGTGCGTTACCTCGCTTGACCCTATTCTAATTTTTAGAGACACTCGGCCGAGTAGCTTAGAAGACTGGCCATTCGCCGATTTCATATTGACGACACAGGGCTTCAATGCTGAGTCGTTGGCGAACAGTCTGTTGAAAAGGCTTCTGTCGATTAGACAGTCGGAGGCTCCCGTGTCAATTAGGATTCGCTCCTTAACGCCGTTGATCTGACTTTCCAAAAACAATCCGGAATTAATAGCATGCGTTGATACATCCGGTAGGGTGACAGGGCGCGACTGCTGTTGCTGGCTGTCGCTAACTTCTCTGGCGGTTTCTTTCCGCGCTGAAGTTTCTAAACGCTTAATTTCGCTTTTTAGACTTCTGATTTGACTCTGCAATTCGGAGATGTCTTGGGCTTTTACTTTGCCCTTCTTCTGCTTTTTCTGCTTTTTCTTCGCAGGTTCCGACTGATTCGACGTACTCGCCGCTCTTACAGGCTGTTCTGTCGAAGTTTTGACTGGCTGCTGCTCATTCTTTGGCAGCTGTTGCCGCAAATTCTGAATTTCGTTTCGCAATTCAATCAACTCCTTTTTAATCTCAAATTGTGCCGTCGAACTACTAGCTAAATTTTTCCTCTCTAATTCTCCCATTCTTAACTCTACAGCATTCAACTGCGTGCGATGAGTCGCAATGGTTTCTGCCTCTCGTTCCGAGGCGGTCTTCTCTCTATCTACTGTTGCAAAAATCGCCGAATTATTACTACTCCTAAACTTCTCTTGCCGCTGAGAAAATCTTACATTAACTGCGCGCTGCTTGTTACTATAAGTAGCGTCATTCGTCCTAATAAAACTAAAAGTTGAGCGTCGTCTCAAATGATGCATTAAATCGATGGTCGTCAGGCCATTAGTATCTCTCTGATGAAAAAATAAATTTCTGTTAGTTGCATCTCGAATGAATCCAAATCCTCTATGATAGTTAAACCAAATTAGCGTGCCGTACTCGTAATTATTAGAATCGTTAAGTTGCTCTGGCTCACACCGGTTGACATAGCTTGGTGGGCGCTTAGGTGAGGGGTTGAATAGATTCACTGGCGTGGAGCGGAACGTCCCCCTGTAACGCCACTCCGATTGAAGTTTAAAGGCTGCCGATTGGGACAGTCTCTGGCCAGGTGATTGCAATCTCCACAGACAAAACAGCGGGCTCCTTGTCCTTGATTGTAGTTAGGCGCGAAATTTCCAGGCTGATTATAGCTGTTGTTGGTCCACTGACCGTAACTTTGAAATTGGCCTCTGCCTACTGGAGCTTGCCAGTTATTCTGCCTAATCTGCTGTGGACGATTATACGTACTAAAAAGCGGCTTATTAAAATAATTCGGCGGCTGCACTGGGGCTTGCGGTCTGACAGGTCTAAAACTCTGCCGAGGCGCGAATGGCTGCGAATTTTGCCTATAATGATATGGCGCACTAAAATCTGCTACTGGATACTCATAGTAGTCTGTTGATCCTACACTAGTCGAAAATTCGGCCTGGGGCTGCTTCTGCTGCTTCTGCTTGTTCGGCTTGCTGCTCTCAGACTGCTTGTTGGGCTTGACAGGTTGAAGTTGAGAAACCAGTGCTTCAGGCGGGTCCGGCTTCTTCTTGGCTTTCGGGTTCGAACCCTGATTTGCCAGCTCATCGAGAATTTCTTCATCTTTTGCTGCTTTCAACAGGTCGATGGCCTCGAATTTGTTACCCCTCGATCTTCGGAAGGAAATAACGGCGCGTCTGATCTTATAATTACTGATGCCAGCTTCGAATCTTTCAGTGATCCTGTCACGAGCCTGGGTTTCTAATCCGGCTTTTCTAACGAGTTCTACGAGAGCGTCGAAGAATTGTTCTAAGCTTTCGCCTTCCTGCTGTCTGCGATTCAGCAATTTCAGCTTGGCTTCCTCGTGCTGACCGACAGGTTGGAATTTCTCACGCAGTTGCCTAACCAGCTGTTCGTAGGTCAACGTATCGGCTAATCCGAGATTAATATAAGCCTTATAAGCGTCTTCATCCAGAAGGGATAATAGTTGACAGGATTTGGCAGCTTCCTCAATCGCGTTACCATGGCAATAGTTGTTGAAGATACGCAGAAAAACGTCAAAATCGCTTCCTAATGCATAAGGCTTCGGCTTGGCTACGCTATTGCTCTGTCTGTAGACAACTCGAGTTTCTGGCCGTTCAGTTCTTAAATTCTGCAGCTGATTTTGTAAATCGTTAATTAAAGTTCTCAACTCAACGTCTTCCGCGCCAGCGCCTTGCGCGGCGTTATCTGCGGCAGCGCCATTTTCCGCGTTCATCCCAGCATTTGCAGCATTATTTTGGTCAGCCATATTGGGTTGCAGGCGAGACAACTTTACGTTATATGTACTGGCCTACTTACAGTAGAAAACTAAGCGCACGAACGAAATGTACTATTATACAGTATAACGCACGATAATTTGGGAATTAATTTCAACCTAATAGGGTCCTAATGGGAAAGCCTACCGGCCACAGATCCGCCAGCTGGGAAGGGCTGTCGGATAAGCTGCACCGAGGTGCTGGCAGGTTAAAAAAAACAGCTACGATCCTGGTTGGATCGTTCCCAATAAAGTCCCTAGCTCGTCTAAGAGCGCTAACTACCACCACCTGATTAGCTAGAGGAAATCCCCAGGGGCTCCAATTGTAATTTTGGGGGTTAAAAGGGATCCACCAGTTCGTACCTGGTGTGTTACGCCTAAAGTTGGAGCAGATTAATTTATAGGCCTTTTAAAACTATGATCCCTAATAACCTAGGTCGGTGTCCTACTCTTTTATCCCTCTAGTTGCGGCGGGGTGAAAGGAATAAGATGAAAATAAGACCAGGCTAAACAGCCGAAATTGCGTTGTAAATGTTAGTAATTAATTAGTAATTAGTTGATGGTAATAATCCACTGGCAGCGCCCTACGGTCCTCTGCCAGCTAGTTTAATGATTAATTCAGATTATAACTATAACTTCAGTCCTTAAAGATTTAGCGGCACAAATAATATTGCAAAACGCCAAAATAAATCGCAGCTTAACACTTCTGCACTATATAAATTTAGCGACGCAAAAAGTAAACAAAACTCGCAAAACAATATGATACTAAAATTTACCGCGCAGATGAACAAGATTGAAAAGTACAAGAATCCGCCAGCGAGACTAATCCTAAGCTGAATACCCACGCCCTACTCTCACCCTGAGAATCTCTGAGCAACTGTTCAGCCTGGAAGCGACAATTTCTATCGCCTCCACACTTTGCCTTGGCGGCCGTGCCCCGTCGGTAATTGCCGACGTTGGATTGGGTTGCGTACTGGGAATGCTCAGAAACCTCGTCTAGCCACTCTGCAATGCACGCCTGCTGTTCGCCGAGCTCAGCGCAGACAGTCGCACACTACAGTGAAGCCGGCGCTTCAACGTGGAGGGGCCAAAGAAGGAGGCCTAGTTAAGAACTAGTGAGAAGTGATGAGGCGGGGCTCGCTCGTGACTCCAGATAGACTCGCAATAACAAAATAACGCAGCACTAATGATGAACGAGCGAGGGGGGGCGGTCGGACGGTCGGTCAAAAAAAAACACGAGCGAGGGGCGGTCGGTCAAAAAAACACGAGCGAGGGGGGGGCAAAAACGCAGAGTTATATAGTCTAAATTTTTACTCTTCATTTCGTCCCCGGCTCAGCTGAGGGGTAGGCCGCGCATGGTCGACCCCGCGGCTTAGGAGCATGCAGGCCCCGCGTGCTGAGACCGGTCAGTAGCAATAGGCCGTGCGGTGAAAAGGCGTGACTTGCGGACAATTTTGATTGGCTCACGCTTGTACGGCGGGTTGTTTTGTAGGCCCGGGGGGAGAGAAAACACGCGGCTCGCAGAACGCGCAGAGGCGGTTTTATTGGCCGGGCCGCTCTCACTGCCAAGCCGGGTCCGACTGCCGTAAGTCCTGGGGTGCGCTCAATCGGGCCAGGCGTCCTTTCGCCAAATATGCAACGGTTGCACTTTTGTGACTTTTAATAACTCCAAATTGAAAAACAATAATAATAATTGCGCTAACTAGAGTAATAGAGGCAGGGGAAAAGATGCTCACACTACATCCAGATTCGATAGATCTTGTTGCTTACGGACAAACGGACGGCTCGATTGTGCTTCTTTTAGCAGCAAAGCCGCAAGGGATTAAGTGCTATTTTTGTGGCGCCCAGGATTAAAATGTTTGACGCCAGCATTTTGAAATCTAATTAGTAAAAAATAGATAATGAAATCTAATTAGTAAAAAATAGAGAGGCTTTCTAAGCGACGGCAACAGTGAAATTCTAAAATTTCAGCTAAATCAGCTTTTATCCCTGCCTTTTTGACGAGTCTCTGTCAATAGTAGGAGTGGATTGCAAATAGCCACCAGAGCTGAGCTCAGTAGCTTCCCTTTGCATATTCTCATTAAAATTTGTGCATTGTCTCTACATGTACGAGCGTAGTGGGGTGTAGCAGCAATTTTTTTGCGAAAGAAAAATTTAGCGCAGAGTCTGCACTGCCAATTACTGCGAGCTGTCAATACTGTGTACATAAAAACTTTTCTTCAGACAGTAACTCTGCTACTCTAATGAAAGGGATTTTTTTCTATTTCTCTGAGAATGGTTTGAAATTATAGAAAAGTTAGCATAGTACCTGTTTTTATCGTCAACATATTCTTAGATCTACTCGGAAAAATCATGCAGTTGAACCACGGCTGCAGACTTTATGTCCACGAATAACAAGCGAAAATCAAAGAGCGTCGAATTTAAATTCGAAATGTAGTTGAATTATCAGCGGGTATTATAATCTGACAAAACAACCCAAGGACATCTTAGGGCCTTCCAGTGGTCCTTGAAACCACCTAAGCGTGCAGCTCCCCATGATTGCCACCTGTTGACCATTAAAAACTCTGAGAAAAAACCAAGGACCACTAGAATTGAAGCCTTGTCACCGTTCGTAGAGTTCGTTGGTAAAAATATTTACCTTCCCGCTTGCAACCGTTTGATTATTCAGCGAATCCCCTGAATAATTCTCATTTAGGAACACTTTTTCGTTGTCAGTATTATTAATTTTTTCAGGCAAAATTTTTGTAAATTCAACTTTTTTTTGTTGATAAAAAACTAAAAAATAACTTTAAAAAACAAATTTACTCAGCTCCCTGTGCAAGTAAAGTCGTTTTGACATACCGATCTCGAGCTGACGTTTTTAAGTAAATTTTACGTTTAACCCGGCTTTTTAACCATTTAAACAAATTGCTAACAACCTGTCACAACTTCTGCAAAAAACGGAATAGTTAATATTATTTTGCTATCTATTTCTTTTTCACTTTTTTCTTGGGGCTAAAATCTAGCAGACGTTAACCGAAATATAAAAAATTTGAAGGCAATTTAGAATTGTTTATTTTCTTTGGATCACCAAATTGACTAAACCAAGTTTAATTACTGAAAGCAATTGAAATATTTCCGGAAATCCCTTAATGTGCAAGTAAAACAATATTTTAAAATATCAGTTTACGATAATTATTTAGTCATTGCATATTTACATTTGGAAATCATATCAAACTTCATAATCACAAGTGTTTTGCATGCAGGGCAACTTATTTAATTTTTTGTGTTTTGCACAGTTAGAGAATACGACGGCTAATAATTTTGTTGCATTAGAAAAATCATAGCTATAAAGGCAAATTTCATCGGTTTCGATGCGTAAAAATCATATGCACAAGCTTTTACTCTAAATTTTGATAACAATAAATGAGTAATTGTGGATTGATCTCTTTTTACCTCTACAATGTTTATGGGCATGTCTAAAGCGAACTGAACTATTCGTTTAATATTGCTAATAGGTGAATCTCAATCCAGAAAAAATCGGAAAGTATGTGCAGAAATTTGCCTGTTATTAAATTATATGAATTTTTACTACTAATATAACAAGTTTTATAGTCTAAATAATATGCAATTATTAACATTATCACATAAAATTAGTTTTCTAAAAATAAATAAAATCACATAATTCATTTTGGGGTCAAGCCATTAAACTTGTTAGCGCAGGAAAATTTAGAAGCATATTTTACAGATAAATTCAAATTTTTTAGAGGCCATAACTTCAATATGATATAAGTTTGCTAAAAATATTAATTAGTAATAATACAAATACAAATTTTAATGCGATTTTTTTGAAAAGTTTTATTATTAAATTTTATTTTGTCATTTTTGGTTATAATATTAAATTCCGCATTAATTGCATTTGAAAAGCACAAAATTTCCAAGTAATTTTTTTACATTTCCTCTCTCCAGCTGTCCACAATGAACTGGCAGAGGGCGCCAGACAGTTTTACCCTTGGCCCGCAGTTTGTGGACAAAAATCCGCAGCCCCAGCCGCCGCACTTTTTAAAGCACCAGGTCTACGACGATCCGAAAGTGTTTTCCAGGATCGACGAGCACGCAATAGAGGTTAGTTGTGCTGCTATTGACTTTCCTGCTTTAGATGTCTTTATGTTCTTTTAATATAATGCCTCCGCAGGTGAGTCGGCGTGATCATCCCGGCTTCCGGGACCTGATGTGGGACCTGGTGTACCGCCTGCGCCTGTCCGAGCTGGAACGCGCCCGCGTCATCTTCCGCTGGATGACCTCCAAGGACATGCGGCGGCTGCAGTTTGCCAGCGCTGAGCGGGGCTCGCCTGAGGCTTTTCTCACCAACTACAGGTGCGACCGTTGATTCTCAGTGACCAGCTTCTCATTCTCAATGACCAGCTTCTGATTCTAAATGATCAGCCTCTGATTCTCAGTGACCAGCTTCTGATTCTCAATGACCAGCCTCTGATTCTCAATGATCAGCTTCTGATTCTTAATGACCAGCTTCTGATTCTCAATGACCAGCTTCTGATTCTTAATGACTGGCCTCTGATTCTCAATGACCAGCTTCTGATTCTCAATGACCAGCTTCTGATTCTCAATGACCAGCTTCTGATTCTCAATGACCAGCTTCTGATTCTCAATGACCAGCTTACTGATTCTCAATGACTGGCCTCTGATTCTCAATGACCAGCTTCTCATTCTCAATGACCAGCTTCTGATTCTCAATGACCAGCTTCTGATTCTCAATGACCAGCTTGTGATTCTCAGTGATCAAGCTCTGATTCTCAATGACCAGCTTCTGATTCTCAATGACCAGCTTCTGATTCTCAATGACCAGCTTGTGATTCTCAATGACCAGCTTGTGATTCTCAATGACCAGCTTCTGATTCTCAATGACTGGCCTCTGATTCTCAATGACCAGCTTCTGATTCTCAATGACCAGCTTGTGATTCTCAGTGATCAAGCGCTGATTCTCAATGACCAGCTTCTGATTCTTAATGACCAGCTTGTGATTCTCAATGATCAGCTTCTAATTCTCAATGACCAGCTTCTGATTCTCAATGACCAGCTACTGATTCTCAATGACTGGCCTCTGATTCTCAATGACCAGCTTCTGATTCTCAATGACCAGCTTGTGATTCTCAGTGATCAAGCTCTGATTCTCAATGACCAGCTTCTGATTCTTAATGACCAGCTTGTGATTCTCAATGATCAGCTTCTAATTCTCAATGACCAGCTTCTGATTCTCAATGACCAGCTACTGATTCTTAATGACCAGCTTCTCGCTCACAATGAACAGCCTCTCATTCTTAATGACGGGCTCCTGAGTCACAATAAGCCACTGACAGCATGTCAAAGACCCGCTCAATGCGATCCCCAACATTGCGGCGCAGGCGCGGCACATTCGCCCGAGTCTACGAGCTGCTGTGCAGCTTCGCCGGCCTCAACTGCGTGACGCTGTCGGGCTACGCCAAAGGCGTCGAGTACCGGCCTGGCTGCCGCTTCCGCGACCAGCCGCACAATCACTCGTGGAACGTCATCAGCATTGACGGCGCCTGGCAGCTGGTTGACGTGCACTGGGCGATGCGCTACCTGAGCTCGGAGCGCAACACGCCGGAGAATCTGGTGTACGAGTACGACGACTTCTACTTCATGACCGAGCCGCAGCAGGCTGTGTACAGCCACTACCCGGAGGACCCCCGCTGGCAGCTGCTACGCCGGCCGCTGACCCTCGACCAGTTCGAAGATCTGCCGTTAACCAAATCGCAGTTCTTCAAATGCGGCATGTCATTCGAGCAGGCCACCCACGGCGTGCTGTACACGCGGGAGGGCAAGCTGCAGATGGCCCTGGGCTACGGCCGCCCCGGCGCTGGCTTCACCTACAGGCTGGCCCACGGCGACGAGCTCAACGAGCGCTGGCGCGGCATCGACCTCAAATCCTTTGTCCTGCAGGAGACCGGAAGCGATCAGATTCAATTCTACTTCCGCCTGCCCGCAGTCGGTCACTACTACCTCACTGTGTACGCTCAGGAGGCCGCCGCTGCGACTGCTAGCGGACAGGCCGGGCTCGAAACCACCTACCGGTGAGTGGCGTCTGAGTCTTATCTGGCCTACTCTGATCAATGTACTTGGGATAATCTGCTCACCTACTGTGAGAATCTCACCCTACTCTGAGAATCTCACCCTACTGTGAGAATCTGCTCCCCTACTGAAAGAATCTGCTCCTGTACTGTGAGAATCTGCTCCTTTATTGTGAGAATCTCGTCCCCTACTCTGATAATCTGCTTCCCTACTCTGATAATCTGCTTCCCTACTCTGAGAATCTGCTTCCCTACTCTGAGAATCTGCTCCCTTACTCTGAGAATCTCCTCCCCTACACTGAGAATCTGCTTCCCTACTGTGAGAATCTCCTCCCTCACTCTGAGAATCTCCTCCCCTACTCTGAGAATCTGCTCCCCTACTCTGAGAATCTGCTCCCCTACTCTGAGAATCTCACCCTACTCTGAGAATCTCACCCTACTCTGAGAATCTCACCCTACTCTGAGAATCTCACCCTACTGTGAGAATCTCACCCTACTCTGAGAATCGCACCCTACTCTGAGAATCTCACCCTACTGTGAGAATCTCACCCTACTCTGAGAATCTCACCCTACTCTGAGAATCTCACCCTACTGTGAGAATCTCACCCTACTCTGAGAATCTCACCCTACTCTGAGAATCTCACCCTACTGTGAGAATCTCACCCTACTGTGAGAATCTAGCCGCCCTACCCCTGCCAACCCCTGTTGCACCCCGGCAGCGCGGCCTGCGAATACCGAATCAACTGCGACGAGCCGGCCGCTGACGCCACCCCGTTCCCGAATTGTCACGACTCGAACTGGGGCCCCGGTCTGCACGCCGAGCGTTACGGCCTGACCGCCTCGCACCGGGACGGCGTGCTGAACTCGGTCAACGGCCAGGCGCAGCTCTATTTCCGTCGGGCCCGTCCGGAGGTCCGCCTGCTGGCCAAACTGCGCCGCAACGGTTCCGATGAGGACGCCCTGGACGAGCACTGCCGGCAGTTCGACACGGCTGGCCAGACCAGCTTTCAGATCAGCCTGCCGGAGCCCGGTGAGTCGGGTGGGAGTTTTCTGTGTGGTGCAGCTCGTTCTGGGATTGCCTGCTGGGTGGAATGCTCGATTTTGAGTTCGGTTTGAGTGCGGTATCCTCAGCACGATTTTTTTAATCCCACAATTATCTACGATGCATTTTTTCGATCCCCAAAATTATCGTAGTTGAATTTTTCCTGATTCTAATATTCCCAGAGTGTTTTTTCGATGATTTCAAGATCCCCTATGTGTTTTCCCTGATCTCAAGATCCCCTATGTGTTTTCCCTGATCCCAAGATCCTCAGCGTGCTTTCTCTCATCCCAAGATCCCCAGTGTGTTTTCCCTGATCCCAAGATCCCCAGTGTGTTTTCCCTGATCCCAAGATCCCCAGTGTGTTTTTCCTGATCCCAAGATCCCCGGTGTGTTTTCCCTGATCCCAAGATCCCCAGCGTGTTTTTCCTGATCCCAACATCCCCGGTGTGTTTTTCCTGATCCCAAGATCCCCAGCGTGTTTTCCCTGAACCCAAGATTTTATTGGTTACTTTTTTCTTGATCCCAAGATCCATTAGCTTAATTTTACCGTAATTTTGTAATATCCTGTTGGGGATTAACCATGATCTAAAGTAAGTTTGCGTTAGCTCAAGATACTCAGTGGCACTTTTTTTCTAGCCGCACGATTTCTGCACTGCATTAACCCGATACCCAAATATGCTAAAAATAGACATTAGAGCATAAGCACTGCTGACTCATGGCCAAGGATCTCAATTGTTTACACAAACATTTAATGCATGATTTTTACCACTGAATGTGTGCAGTTTGGTTCCTGATAACCCAAATTGTCTCTCTGCCTGCACAACTATTATATTTTCATTTTCAGCAGTTGCTTTTCGTGGCAGGTCTGTTGTTGCAAGGTAAAACTTTGTTTTTTTCTTTAATCTTTAATCTTTAAATCTTTATTAATCTTTAAATTTTGTGTCAAGCTACTTTTAATAGTTTTTAATCAAGTTTTAACTCATTTGTTGTTGTAGCAAAAATGTTGTGTCCAGTTGCTAAACATATTCTTAGTACGTAGTACAATGCAGCTGCACTGGGTTTACATTTGTATTTTTTATTTGTGAAATCAATAATTTACAAATAAGTTTGCTTTCTCTTTACTGATTCTACGAAGTAGCTCTATGAGATATCCTAAATAATGTAAATAATGAAATTTTAGTTCGATAAAATTTCCTATACTCGTAGCACAGTATCCTGAATAATGGCGCTTTGAGTGGCACAGTATCCTGAATAATGGCGCTTTGAGTGGCACAGTATCCTGAATAATGGCGCTTTGAGTGGCACAGTATCATGAATAATGGCGCTTTGAGTGGCACAGTATCCTGAATAATGGCGCTTTGAGTAGCAGAGTATCCTGAATAATGGCGCTTTGAGTAGCAGAGTATCCTGAATAATGGCGCTTTGAGTGGCACAGTATCCTGAATAATGGCGCTTTGAGTGGCACAGTATCCTGAATAATGGCGCTTTGAGTGGCACAGTATCTTGAATAATGGCGCTTTGAGTGGCACAGTATCCTGAATAATGGCGCTTTGAGTGGCACAGTATCCTGAATAATGGCGCTTTGAGTGGCACAGTATCTTGAATAATGGCGCTTTGAGTAGCAGAGTATCCTGAATAATGGCGCTTTGAGTGGCACAGTATCTTGAATAATGGCGCTTTGAGTAGCAGAGTATCCTGAATAATGGCGCTTTGAGTAGGCACAGTATCCTGAATAATGGCGCTTTGAGTGGCACAGTATCCTGAATAATGGCGCTTTGAGTGGCACAGTATCCTGAATAATGGCGCTTTGAGTGGCACAGTATCCTGAATAATGGCGCTTTGAGTGGCACAGTATCCTGAATAATGGCGCTTTGAGTGGCACAGTATCCTGAATAATGGCGCTTTGAGTGGCACAGTATCCTGAATAATGGCGCTTTGAGTGGCACAGTATCCTGAATAATGGCGCTTTGAGTGGCACAGTATCCTGAATAATGGCGCTTTGAGTAGCAGAGTATCCTGAATAATGGCGCTTTGAGTAGCAGAGTATCCTGAATAATGGCGCTTTGAGTGGCACAGTATCCTGAATAATGGCGCTTTGAGTGGCACAGTATCCTGAATAATGGCGCTTTGAGTGGCACAGTATCCTGAATAATGGCGCTTTGAGTGGCACAGTATCTTGAATAATGGCGCTTTGAGTGGCACAGTATCCTGAATAATGGCGCTTTGAGTGGCACAGTATCTTGAATAATGGCGCTTTGAGTGGCACAGTATCCTGAATAATGGCGCTTTGAGTGGCACAGTATCTTGAATAATGGCGCTTTGAGTGGCACAGTATCCTGAATAATGGCGCTTTGAGTGGCACAGTATCCTGAATAATGGCGCTTTGAGTGGCACAGTATCTTGAATAATGGCGCTTTGAGTGGCACAGTATCTTGAATAATGGCGCTTTGAGTGGCACAGTATCCTGAATAATGGCGCTTTGAGTGGCACAGTATCCTGAATAATGGCGCTTTGAGTGGCACAGTATCCTGAATAATGGCGCTTTGAGTGGCACAGTATCTTGAATAATGGCGCTTTGAGTGGCACAGTATCTTGAATAATGGCGCTTTGAGTGTCACAGTATCCTGAATAATGGCGCTTTGAGTGGCACAGTATCATGAATAATGGCGCTTTGAGTGGCACAGTATCCTGAATAATGGCGCTTTGAGTGGCACAGTATCCTGAATAATGGCGCTTTGAGTAGCAGAGTATCCTGAATAATGGCGCTTTGAGTAGCAGAGTATCCTGAATAATGGCGCTTTGAGTGGCACAGTATCCTGAATAATGGCGCTTTGAGTGGCACAGTATCCTGAATAATGGCGCTTTAAGTGGCACAGTATCCTGAATAATGGCGCTTTGAGTGGCACAGTATCTTGAATAATGGCGCTTTGAGTGGCACAGTATCCTGAATAATGGTGCTTTGAGTGGCACAGTATCTTGAATAATGGCGCTTTGAGTGGCACAGTATCCTGAATAATGGCGCTTTGAGTGGCACAGTATCCTGAATAATGGCGCTTTGAGTAGCAGAGTATCCTGAATAATGGCGCTTGAGTAGCAGAGTATCCTGAATAATGGCGCTTTGAGTGGCACAGTATCCTGAATAATGGCGCTTTGAGTGGCACAGTATCCTGAATAATGGCGCTTTGAGTGGCACAGTATCCTGAATAATGGCGCTTTGAGTGGCACAGTATCATGAATAATGGCGCTTTGAGTGGCACAGTATCCTGAATAATGGCGCTTTGAGTAGCAGAGTATCCTGAATAATGGCGCTTTAAGTGGCACAGTATCCTGAATAATGGCGCTTTGAGTGGCACAGTATCTTGAATAATGGCGCTTTGAGTGGCACAGTATCCTGAATAATGGCGCTTTGAGTGGCACAGTATCTTGAATAATGGCGCTTTGAGTGGCACAGTATCCTGAATAATGGCGCTTTGAGTAGCAGAGTATCCTGAATAATGGCGCTTTGAGTAGCAGAGTATCCTGAATAATGGCGCTTTGAGTGGCACAGTATCCTGAATAATGGCGCTTTGAGTGGCACAGTATCCTGAATAATGGCGCTTTGAGTGGCACAGTATCCTGAATAATGGCGCTTTGAGTGGCACAGTATCCTGAATAATGGCGCTTTGAGTGGCACAGTATCCTGAATAATGGCGCTTTGAGTGGCACAGTATCCTGAATAATGGCGCTTTGAGTGGCACAGTATCTTGAATAATGGCGCTTTGAGTGGCACAGTATCTTGAATATTGATTTTATATCAGTCCAATATCCTGAATAATGGCGCATTATCTTGCCCAGAGGCCCATGACTTGCACAGATTGTTGACCCACACCAATAAAACTAACAACTTCACGCACAGGCGAGTACGGCCTTGAGATCTACGCCAACGAGCCAGCCGACGGGGAGACATTCACGCACATGTGCCAGTACCTGCTGCACTGCGAGGCCCCGCCCGGCTACGCTGGCCGCTACCAGGGCACCACGCCGCCACATCTCATGTACAATTATAACTGCGAGACTGCCCAGCTCGGCGACTTGCCCGAACCCTACACTCAGGGCGGCGGCGGCGGCGGGCTTGAGGTGAGACTGGATTAACTTTTCAGTTACTGCAGCAAAGATCTTGAATATTTTGGGTCCTGAATAAGGGCGGATCTTAATGGAGAGCGGGTCCTGAATTGAGGGCGGGAGGTGTCGGGCCCTGAATTGGGGGCGGGAGATGTCGGGTCCTGAATTGAGGGCGGGAGGTGTCGGGTCCTGAAGTGAGGGCGGGAGGTGTCGGGTCCTGAAGTGAGGGCGGGAGGTGTCGGGTCCTGAATTGGGGGCGGGAGGTGTCGGGTCCTGAAATTCGTGTCGCACTCTAAGGTGAGGCGGAAATCTTGAGTACATACAGACAGTTTCAGCCATGAACTCAAGCCACCCGTGATCACCCCCACCCAGCCGGATGTGCAGTCGCTCAGCATCAAGGACAAGGCGCCAAGCCAGCCGACACTGCCGGCCTATCAGAAAAGTCAGCGAATTTTCAAATTGCAATCCTTGGAGCCGCTTCATCCGCCGCAGTCGCAGTCTCCGGTTGCCAGGGTGAGCAATTAGTGCCGTGTGTAAAATGTTGGCCACAAAGTGCGGAGAGATCGGGTCTGTTTCCTGGGTTCGAATCCACACCCACCCCCCCCAGCCTGCAGTTCAATTCGTGCGCCGGTGCGTCCGACCGCCCGCAGAGCGCAGTTTGCATTTGCATTTTTGCATTTTTATGCAGTTAGTGGCCTCGCTGCCCTTGCGTTGCCTGTCCTCGCGCGGGTCGCTTAACTATGAAAGCAAAGCAATGCCTGACATGACATTTGTCCTCCGTGTCCCCCCCTCTGCCCGATCTGCCAGTCTGTTGGCCTGTCTGTAACGGACTGAAAGAGAAAAGGTGCAGTCAGAATTTACGGTAAGGAATCGGGTAGAGAGAGAGAGAGAGTGGGTTTGTAACTGGCGCTGTAGCCACGTTGCATTCGGTCTTAAGCTGCGGCCTGAAGTTCCTTGATCGTTTCTCTCATAAATGTCAATGAGTTTAAAATATAAAAAGATGCTAATTTGTTAAGTACATTTTATTTGTTTCAAAAATATGCGCCTCAAATTAGGGGGCCAATCCATGGGGCCAACAATCTTTTGCTGTCACTTTCTTCTCCAAGTGTTTAGCAGATGATTTCCTGATCTTCTTTGAATTATAGCGTTACGGAGTGCACTTGCCTAACTGGCTAATTGCCCTCATAGTGTGATGTAGTGCATTCCAGCTTGTCCAACTGCCCCCATCGGGTTTATGCCTGATCTTGGATTACGGATTAGAACAGTCGGATCAGATAAGAGCCAAAGTTTCATTTGCTATTCTGATACTTGCGCGACTTGCAACCTCTGCACAGTTGTGTAGCTTATGTTGGCCCTTAGTTGCACTTTTCCATCCATCCCCAGCAACTTCTTTCGTTTTGAAAGCATACTTTGAAAAAAAAGAACTGAAGTTAAAATTATTCACTGGATGGTAGCGCCAGGCTCGCTTGTTACCGTCTCGAACAGAACCAGTTTGTACTTTTGCACTTTTGTCTGCTAAATATCAGCCTAAACACGGGTTCCTGTTTATTTTGTTTTACCTAGTATTAGCTGCACGGCTGCGGGGTTATAATAAATCGGTTAAAAATATTGCTCCAAGCTTTTCAAATTAATGCATTTTTGCCTTTCCTTTGTCTACACACCCCCTGTCGTCCATTATTCGAGTCTGCCTCTCCCCTTTTCGTACGGTTTGACCCCATCTCATCCTCTCCCTCATTTGTCTCCCTCTCATCCTCTCCCCCATTTGTCTCCCTCTCATCCTCTCCCCCATTTGTCTCCCTCTCATCCTCTCCCCCATTTATCTCCCTCTCATCCTCTCCCTCATTTGTCTCCCTCTCATCCTCTCCCCCATTTATCTCCCTGTCATCCTCTCTCCCATTTATCTCACTCTCATCCTCTCCCCCATTTATCTCCCTCTCATCCTCTCCCTCATTTGTCTCCCTCTCATCCTCTCCCCCATTTGTCTCCCTCTCATCCTCTCCCCATTTGTCTCCCTCTCATCCTCTCCCCCATTTGTCTCCCTCTCATCCTCTCCCCCATTTACCTCTCTCTCATTCTCCTTCCGCTGTCCCCCTCCCAGCAGCAGGCCAACCAGCCAGATTCTCTGCCACGCCACCAGCCACCAGGGTCGGGCATCAGACCTATCATGGCCACCCAGCCAGGCCCCCGGCAGCTGCAGCAGCAGCCGCACTTCGAGCATCAGCAGCAGCCGTCCGGCGGCAGCCTGAGCAGCCGGCGAAGCTCGACAGATCAGAACTCTTCGACTGCGTCAGTTGTTGGGCGCGCTGTGGGCGACTTCAACTCGCCTACTCCGCCGCCATCCAGCTTGGTCAGTGGAAATTTTTGGGAGAATCATGATAGGCCTTGTCGCTAACCGCTCTAGACATTACCTAAGACAGCTAAATTTAAACTATCTCGCCATGGTTACTATATGTAAGCAAGAGTTGCTAGGGACGTTACTTATAAAAATGGTTTGTGAATATTCTAGATACATAAGGGCTACTATTGATGCTACATTTTAAATTGGCGACTAGGGACGCTGAATACTTACACCGTTGCTAGAGACGCTGAATACTTACACCGTTGCTAGGGGCGCTGAATTCTTACACCGTTGCTAGGGATGCTGAATACTTACAACGTTGCTAGGGATGCTGAATACTTACAACGTTGCTAGGGACGCTGAATACTTACACAGTTGCTAGGGACGCTGAATACTTACACAGTTGCTAGGGACGCTGAATACTTACACAGTTGCTAGGGACGCTGAATACTTACAGAGTTGCTAGGGACACTAAATACTTACACAGTTGCTAGGGACACTAAATACTTACACAGTTGCTAGGGACGCTGAATACTTAAACAGTTGCTAGGGACGCTGAATACTTACACAGTTGCTAGGGACGCGACATTTAGACTAAGTAACTAAGGGTACTAGTGGTACACAAATATTTTCTCAGGATAACATATGCTTACTTGGTTGCTAGGGATGCTTAATTTTAAATTAGGTAACTGGATTTAAGCATTAAGAATAAAAAATTTGCTTCCTCATCACCTAAAATCCATGTAATCAACTTCCCAGCAGAGCATGCTCGATAACGCGTTGCCAGGCGGTTTCCAGCGTCCCTGGGAGCAGCAGCTGAGGCCGACAGCCCACTATCAGGACCAGCAGTGTAAGAACAAAACTAAATGCCATGACAATTGCTTGATCACCTGTATCAACAGCACCGCTTAATTAGTTTAGTCGTTTGTCTGGTTTTTAAAGTCTTCAGTTAGTTTCAATTCAATCAGTTAATCCGCTCTGCAGCCAGTTCTGGTCGCCAAGGCGCCAGTCCCAGCTCGTCGGCCAGTAAAAAGCGTTTCCAGTTTCCAGCGAAGCCGCCCCATCGTTGGCCTGTTAGCCGTGCGTTAATTTCTCGAGGCCTGATGACCCAGAATAATTTGTACTTTAACGTCACACCCGATGTTTGTCTTAACCAAATCGCATGGGTGAAAATTTTGCCTTTCAAAACTCTTCCCAAGAAGAAGGTCAAATGAGTGCGAGGATACTTGCAGAAAGGAGTCTTAGCCCGTGCCTGCAAGCTGCACGAGTCTCTTTGCCTTAGCGTGTTAAATTTGTTTGTTTGTGTAATTTTATCCAGTCTAGCAAACTCGTTTCGCTTGATTTCGCATTTCAGATCCCAAATCCTGGGAGCCAATGGGCCAGTACGATCAGACTTGTGAGTGCCTCGCTTGACCCTTGTTGCTTAGCGCCTATTTATAGCCTGGAATTTTCTAAAAGCTTGTCTACAAACTTTAACTACCAGACTCCCAATTAGTACAATCTCATCCTTAAAATTCCACTCTTAAACAGCCATCTTGAAACTCTAATCCTCAGAATCCCATCCTGAAACTCCCATCCTGAAGTCCCATCCTCAAAGTAACTATATTCTTATACAACCAGCCTTCAACTCACATCTTTAAAATCCCTTACTTATTTATCCCCTACATCCTAAAAATCCCATCCTTAAAATCCCATTCTTAAAATCTCATGCTTTCATTTATATCATCAAAATCCCATCGTGCAACTGAAATCCTTAAAATCCCACCCTCAAATCCCACCCTTAAAATCCCGTCCTCAAATCCCATCCTTAAAATCCCGTCCTCAAATCCCACCCTTAAAATCCCGTCCTAAAATCCCACCCTTAAAATCCCGTCCTAAAATCCCACCCTTAAAATCCCGTCCTCAAATCCCACCCTTTACGAGGTATATCCCGTTCTTAAACTGCTCTCGCACGATCCCACTGTCCTTCCAACTCGCTTCTCATCCCAAAACTGAAATCACTCTGCCGCGTCTCCTCCCACTCGGCAGTTCTGTCTGAGCCGCCGCCTTCTGACTTCTCGCTGCCGCCTCAACTGGACGCCATCGGCAAATCGCTGCTGGCGCCGGCCACCTCGCCGCCGCCGCCGCCAGCGGTCGCTGCCTCAGCCTATCAAAAGCCGCCGCCCGAGCAGTTCCAACGGGCCGACAGCCACGCCCTGCGCACCGCCCAGCAGCCGGAGCCGGAGAGCTTCAAGGAGCTGGTCTGGCGCCTCGTCTATGGGCCGCGAGTCAGCGACGACTTGGAGAAGCTGCGCCTGCTGTTCTTCTGGCTCTGCTCCAAAGATCTCGGCCGGCTGCGCTTCGCCGCTTGTCGTTCCGACTCGCCTGAGGCCATCCTGATGGGCATCAAGGCGGGGACCAGCACCTATGCGCAGGCCTTCTTCACCCTGTGCGCCGCCTGCGGCATCCCCTGCCAGATTGTGCACGGCTTCGCCAAAGGTTTGTGGCTCGGAATTCCGATATCTAGACAGGGATTCCCTATGCAGTCTAGACAGGGATTCCCCATGCAGTCTGGACAGGGATTCCCCATCAGTCTAGACAGGGATTCCCCATGCAGCTCAGACAGGGATTCCCCATGCAGTCTAGACAGGGATTCCCCATGCAGCTCAGACAGGGATTCCCCATGCTGTCTAGACAGGGATTCCCCATGCAGCTCAGACAGGGATTCCCCATGCAGTCTAGACAGGGATTCCCCATGCTCAGACAGGGATTCCCCATGCAAGTGCCCACCCGGTCCCGCAGGTGCCGAGTACCACCCGGGCATGGTGTTCAACTCGGAGAGCCGCGGCCGGCACAGCTGGAACGCCGTGCTGGTGCGGGGCCAATGGCAGCTGGTCGACTGTCACTGGGCGGCCCGGCGGCTTGTTGGCGGCCGGCAGAGCACCCTAGAGAACGTGCGCTACGAGCTGGACGAGTTCTACTTCCTGCCCAGCCCGGCCAAGCTGGTGTACACCCACCTACCCGACAGGCCCGAGTGGCAGCTGCTCCCCCAGCCCATCACCAAGGCCCAGTTCGAGGCGCTCGCACCTGTCAAGAGCGCGTTCTTCAAGCACGGACTCGAGCTCAGGACTCACCTGCTAGCCCGGATTCGCTACGACGACGCGGTCGAAGCGGCCGGCGGCAAAGCCGATTCGCTCGGAGTTGCCGACGATCCGGCGCTGCGATGGCTGCGGCCGGCGCTGCTGGTGAAGCTGGGAGTGCCCAGGTAGGAGCTCCTTCATCACTGTCGGTATCTTTGGGGATAATTGTTAACTGGAATCCCGACATCCTCAATCCCAGGGAGGAGGCCGCTCACCTGGCTTTCACTTTCACTTTGAGCGCCGTGTCCTCGGCCGCCGCCGCCGCCGCCGGGTCCGCGCCGGAGGACGAGTCAGCGCGCCGCCTGGCCCGCTACGGCGCCAATTTCTACGACCAGCGCGACTCCTCGGCGGCGTTCGTGCTGAGGCCGCCGGCCAGCGGGCACTACAGGCTGATCCTCTACGCCAGGGAGGCGGAGAGCTCGGGGGACAGGCAGTCTGTGAGTTAATTCGGCATACGATTTACAGACTATTGCCATTTTACCAGATTTACAAAGACTATTTTCATATATTTACAAAGACTGCTGCCAGATTTACAAAGACTATTCTCATATTTACAAAGACTATTACCAGTTTTTACAAAGACTGTTGCCAGATTTACAAAGACTATTACCAGTTTTTACAAAGACTGTTGCCAGATTTACAAAGACTAGTGCTAGATTTCCGAAGACTATTCCCATACTTACAAAGACTATTACCAGTTTTTACAAAGACTGTTGCCAGATTTACAAAGACTAATGCTAGATTTCCGAAGACTATTCCCATACTTACAAAGACTATTTGCAAGTTTTTACAAAGACTATTGCCAGATTTTACAAAGATTATTGCCAGATTTACAAAGACCATTGCTAGATTTATAAAGACTATTTCAAGATTTACAAAGACTATTCCCGTAATTACAAGGACCATTGTCTGATTTACAAAGACAATTGCCAGATCTCGCATCGCGGCTTTAATTTAAACGGTGCTTTTCAACACCCCAGGTGTTCAGCGCCATCTGCGAGTACCGCCTTGAGGCGGCCGTCCGCTGCCACCCGCCGGAGCCGTTCCCGGCCTGCCAGAGCTCCTCCTACGGGCCGACGGACGCCAACAGTCGGGGCCAGGCCGCGTACGCGCTGCGCCTGCTGGAGCTGCCGGCCTCGCCAGCCGCCGCCCCGTTTGACGCCGGCGTGCCGGTGTGCGCGCTGCCTGATCAGGGCGAGGACATCCGGCTGGAGGTGAGCGCCGCTTGGGATCAACAATGGGGATAAAAAAAACGGGTTAAATAAAGGGGATGAACAATGGGGAGAAACCATGGGGATGAAAAATGGGGATTAGGAATTGGGATAAGCGATGGGGATGAACAATGGGGATTAGAAATTGGGATAAGCGATTGGGATTAGCGATGGGGATTAGAAATTGGGATAAGCGATGGGGATTATCAATTGGAATCAGCGATGGGGATTAGAATTTATGACAAGCGATGGGGATTAGAATTTGGGATAAGCGATGGGGATTAGAAATTTGGATCAGCGATGGGGATTAGCAATTGGGATAAGCGATGGGGATTATCAGTTGGGATCAGCGATGGGGATTAGAAATTTGGATAAGCGATGGGGATTAGAATTTGTGACAAGCGATGGGGATTAGCAATTGGGATAAGCGATGGGGATTATCAATTGGGATAAGCGATGGGGATTAGAATTTGTGACAAGCGATGGGGATTAGAAATTGGGATAAGCGATGGGATTAGAAATTAGGATAAGCGATGGGCATTAGAATTTGTGACAAGCGATGGGGATTAGAAATTGGGATAAGCGATGGGATTAGAAATTAGGATAAGCGATGGGATTAGCAAATTGGGATAAGCGATGGGATTAGAAATTAGGATAAGCGATGGGGATTAGAATTTGGGACAAGCGATGGGATTAGAAATTGGGATAAGCGATGGGGATTAGAAATTGGGATAAGCGATGGGGATTAGAATTTGTGACAAGCGATGGGGATTAGAAATTGGGATAAGCGATGGGGATTAGAATTTGTGACAAGCGATGGGGATTAGAATTTGTGACAAGCAATGGGGATTAGAAATTGGGATAAGCGATGGGGATTAGAAATTGGGATAAGCGATGGGGATTAGAAATTGGGATAAGCGATGGGGATTAGAAATTGGGATAAGCGATGGGGATTAGAATTTGGGATAAGCGATGAGGATTAGCAATTGGGATCAGCGATAGGTACAAACAATGGGGATAAAGTGGGACTAAACAATGGGTACAAACAATTAGGACAATTAATGGGGATAAATAATCGGATAAACAATGGGGATTAAGAATGGGGATAAGAACTGGGGATAAAAAAATGAGATAAAAAACTTGCCGTTTAACTTGGGAAACTTTTCACATCGCAGCTCGCCGGTCCGCAGCCCGAAAGCCTGCGCTTCCTGGTAAAACTCGTCAGCCCCGCGGGGCAGCAGCAGCAGCAGCAGGCAGATCCCCTCGAGTCCTGCTGCGCTTGGCGCGTCGTCTCCGGCGTCTCCCGCCCTCCGCCGCAGCTGCTGATCAGGCCGATGCCGCCGCCGCAGTTTCTATCGGCAGCGGCTTCATCCCCGACTGGCGGCCGCCTCATCAGCGTGGAGATCTTCGCCAACCGGCCCGCCACGGACGGCGACAAGCTGCGCCTCGTCTACCAGCTGCTGCTCCATCAGCGCCGCCCGCCGGGGCCCGGCGCCGTTCCGGCGCTGCGGCAGCCGCCCGGGCATCTGGGCGCTTCGCCGCGCGCCACCGAATTTGGCCTGGCCTGCCTGACCCCGGCCGACCCGCTGGTGACCCTGGCCGACCCTGGCCGGTGCGAGCTGCCCGTGGCCGAGTTCCAGGTTTGGCTCCGGGCTTTTTTTATTCCCCAAATTGCATATCCCCAAATTCCATATTCCCTAAATTCCATATTCCCTAAATTCCATATTCCCCGAATTCGATATTCCTCAGATTCGATATTCCACAAATTCCATATTCCCCAAATTTCATATTCCCTAAATTTCATATTCCTTAAATTTCATATTTCCTAAATTCTATATTCCTCAAACTTTTCTTCCCAACACTTCGCTTCCAGTCGGTGGGGCCGCCGCTCCGCCTGACGTCGCAACTTTTGAGGCTGGACGGCGGGCCGCCTCTCGTCGGCGACCGGGTGCTGCAGCAGGCGCCGCTGTCCGAGGGCCCGCCGGGCCGCGCCAGCTTCACGGTGAGTCCGCCGGGCCCCGGGCTCTACCGGCTGATCGTGTTCGGCCTGCCCGCCGCCGCTCCCGGCGAGAATTTTCCCAGCCTGCACTCGCTGATGCTCAGCGTGCCGGAATCGCCCGCCTGGCGGTCCGGAAGCGGCGGGGCTTTTCCGCAGCAGTTCGCGCAGTGGAAAGACGGCTGCTCGGTGCGGCGTCCGGTGCGGGCGCTGCTGTCGCCTGAGGCTGTGAGTGGCGCCGCTGAATCCGTTTGGGTGTAAAAAATCATTGGGATGAACAAATTCACTAGAATGTACAAAATCACTGGGTGTACAAAATCACTAGGATGTACGAAATCGCTAGGGTGTACAAATTAGTCTGTTGCACAAAATTACTGGGGTGTACAAGATCAGTCGGGTGTACAAAACAAATTGGGTGTACAAAATGAATTAGGTGCAAAATTCTGTTGGGTGTACAAAATCAGACAGCAGTACAAAATCACTAGGGTGTACAAAATCACTAGGCTGTACAAAATCACTAGGCGGTACAAAATCACTATGGTGTACAAAATCACTATGGTGTACATAGTCACTATGGGGTACATAATCACTGGGGTGTACAAAATCACTAGGGTGTACAAAATCACTAGGGTGCACAAAATCACTGGGGTGTACAAAATCACTATGGGGTACATAATCACTGGGATGTACAAAATCACTGGGGTGTACAAAATCACTGGGGTGTAAGAAAATCACTGGGGTGTACGAAAATCACTATGGGGTACATAATCACTGGGATGTACAAAATCACTGGGATGTACAAAATCACTGGGGTGTACAAAATCACTGGGGTGTAAGAAAATCACTGGGGTGTACGAAAATCACTATGGGGTACATAATCACTGGGATGTACAAAATCACTGGGATGTACAAAATCACTGGGGTGTACAAAATCACTGGGGTGTAAGAAAATCACTGGGGTGTACGAAAATCACTGGGGTGTACGAAAATCACTGGGGTGTACGAAAATCACTGGGGTGTACGAAAATCACTGGGGTGTACGAAAATCACTGGGGTGTACGAAAATCACTGGGGTGTACGAAATCACTGGGGTGTAAGAAAATCACTGGGGTGTACGAAAATCACTGGGGTGTACGAAAATCTTATACTGCATTTAAGTCTATAAAATCATGGGTGTAAAAAGCAAATTCGCTCTGAAAGCCACACCGGTACAAAAGCTGCCGCTCGCCGCGCAAACACCCGCGCAGGACGGCTGCCTGACATTCGACTACCGGGTGCCGAGAGCCACCGCGGTCGCCGTGGTCTGCGACAGCGACTGGACGCAGCTGGCGAGCTCCGGCCTGGACGATTGGCGCGGCCGGGTGCGCCTGGCGGGCTACCCGAGCGGCTGCCCGGTGGTTCTGTGCGCGAACTTCGGGCCCAGCACCGCCAGCTTCAGCACCCTGCTGGAGTACGTCCTGGCCTGAGCTGAGCAGCTGCTCGATGGGAAATCCCCAATAGGGATACCGAATGTCAGATTCGTGTGCAAGATATTTCTGTGGATATAAAAAAATCGTTAATTACAGTCGTAATGTAGTAAAAATCCCTCACTATCAGACTAATAAATCCCTCTTGGTGTACAAAAAATGTTCGATAAAATTTTTAAAATATCTTCTGGGTCTATGAAATCCCCAATAAATCCACTGGAAAGATCCAAATATCTGTCGCCAGTTTTTGTTAGAATACGAACATAGTAAAAGTGCCCAAACAAATTCGTGACAGCTTCCACTTATTCGCCATCATCAAGCTCTGTTCTATTTATAAATTTTTTCACCCCAATTGCTTTTCTTACCCAGTTCAAATTGAAATTAGCAAAATTATTATTTATCAATTTTGCTTTTTTTCTCTGTGTCCTACAATTTTTATCTGCAATATTCGAACAGTATTACTCGCTGAACAAGTATTATGCTTAGGATAAGTATTATGCTGCGCGTTTTTTATTCGTTTTTTATCTCTAATAACTCTAACATGTTTAGTTGAATTTTTATGCAGGACTTGAAGCAGCTGCTCTGCTGGAATTTTCCCCTATTCAGAGTTAACAAATCTGACGCGGACCCCGCATTAATAAACCATCCTCAAGCAGCCTTCGATACCATAAAACTGATCAAATTTACGGCATGAACCTCAGCTTTCAGAGTTGATTTCGTTTTTTTTGTCTCTTGCCGCTTCCCTCATTTCCAATTCGGCACCTGAACTCTCGGGTCAAGCGATTCGGGTCACGTGGGCCGCGCTCCCCCCCCCCCCCCCCAACTTGTTAGGGACTGCGCGCTGCCTGCCCTGTCTTGGGTTTCTCGGGAGCCGCTGGGCTATGATTTTCGTGGCGTCGTGATCAGAATTTCCCAGCTGAAATTAGTTTCCTTGTTAATTCTGATCGGTCTTTGATTGCGCCTCGCCTTCGTCTGTCAGTGGGTCCGTCTGTATGTCATGTCCCTATTCAGTGAATGTCTGTTTGTGTCATTTCACATTCAGTGGCTGTCTGTGTGTGTGTCATGTCCCATTCAGTGACTGTCTGTGTGTGTGTCATGTCCCATTCAGTGACTGTCTGTGTGTGTCATGTCCCATTCAGTGACTGTCTGTGTGTGTCATGTCCCATTCAGTGACTGTCTGTGTGTGTCATGTCCCATTCAGTGACTGTCTGTGTGTGTCATGTCCCATTCAGTGACTGTCTGTGTGTGTGTCATGTCCCATTCAGTGACTGTCTGTGTGTGTCATGTCCCATTCAGTGACTGTCTGTGTGTGTCATGTCCCATTCAGTGACTGTCTGTGTGTGTCATTCACATTCAGTGACTGTCTGTGTGTGTGTCATGTCCCATTCAGTGACTGTCTGTGTGTGTCATGTCCCATTCAGTGACTGTCTGTGTGTGTGTCATGTCCCATTCAGTGACTGTCTGTGTGTGTCATGTCCCATTCAGTGACTGTCTGTTGTGTGTGTCATGTCCCATTCAGTGACTGTCTGTGTGTGTCATGTCCCATTCAGTGACTGTCTGTGTGTGTCATTTCACATTCAGTGACTGTCTGTGTGTGTGTCATGTCCCATTCAGTGACTGTCTGTGTGTGTCATGTCCCATTCAGTGACTGTCTGTTGTGTGTCATGTCCCATTCAGTGACTGTCTAACTGTGTCCAATTCGTTTCAAAATGACAACGTAAGAAATTTTTTAGTCGTCCCTACTTCGATTATTTTTGTCTAAGAAATATTTAAGCTATTCTAGCGTGCATTTGGTAGCCCAACCTTGTTAGCGCATTGCTGATTCTCCAGCAGGGAAGAAAAAGTGAAAGCCTTCAAGACAAAATATGCTGTTTAGTCGCAATGGAAACTCATAAAATGGGTTTATTTGGGTTCGCAATGTCTCTCTGACTCTGTTTCCCTATCTGTCTGCCTTTCCCGACCTGTTTTAATCCCGGTCCTCTGCTCAGCTTGTTTCAGTCAGGACATGCGTCAGCCAGCAAGGCCTTCCTCTAGCCAAGCAGTCGCTGGTAGGCTCGCTTCTTGCCTAACAGACCTCTGTAGCCGCTTCGCTTGCCAAGTAGGCGATGATTGTAGGTGTCTCGCTTGCCTAGCAGTCCGCGGTAAGCGCCTCGCTTGCCCAGCAGTCCGTAGTAAGCGCCTCGCTTTCCCAGAAGTCCGTAGTAAGCGCCTCGCTTTCCCAGCAGTCCGTAGTAAGCGCCTCGCTTGCCCAGCAGTCCGTAGTAAGCGCCTCGCTTTCCCAGCAGTCCGTAGTAAGCGCCTCGCTTTCCCAGCAGTCCGTAGTAAGCGCCTCGCTTTCCCAGCAGTCCGTAGTAAGCGCCTCGCTTTCCCAGCAGTCCGTAGTAAGCGCCTCGCTTGCCCAGCAGTCCGTAGTAAGCGCCTCGCTTTCCCAGCAGTCCGTAGTAAGCGCCTCGCTTTCCCAGCAGTCCGTAGTAAGCGCCTCGCTTGCCAAGCAGTCCGTAGTAAGCGCCTCGCTTGCCAAGCAGTCCGTAGTAAGCGCCCAGCCTCTTGTCGCCGCGAAGTACTTCGCTGTCGTCATCAAAGCGAGCATCGCAGCGGACAATTTGAAGGCTCAGCAACAGGCAGAGCTGCGCCGCCAGGACCAAGCTGAACAGCCTCAACGGTGACTGCATCCTGAAAGTCAAAATTGATTTTTTTCAATCGGATGAAGAAGACCAACTGGCTCAAAGAAGTCTCGGTCGATTGTCGATTCTCCCCTTTGAAGCAGATTGATCGAAACTCAATTGAGCGCGAAATTCGTTTCACTTTATCAATTTTTTGTTAGTTTTTTTCGAATTAAATTCAATACATGCCTGACAGACAGACCTGGCAGCTGATCAAAGAAAAAGAAAACCGCTTGCTTGAGATGCCCGTACGTGCAGTCTCCATTATCAGCATGCTGTGAGCTGCAGAATGGAATTGATTCCTTCCAAGGCCCTCCCACTGAATCCTCCTGGGAACTGGGGCAGCTGCGTGTGCGGGCCGGAATCGAGGAGGGGGCCGAAGAGTCGGCGCGATCAAAACTTTTCTGACGGGACCGGGCGAGCAAATTTGTAATAATCCCATTCGGCGGAATGCAATAAACTGTAATAATCCCGTCTCGTCAGGCGGCTGCGAGGGAGCTGAACATCCGCATCCGTCCTGCACGGCTCAGTTCAACACTCCCATCCTGTCTGGTTGATTGCCATGAATGTCAACCTGACTGTCACTCGTGAGCACTTTGCAACTTTTCACCGTTTTGACAGCTGTCACCTTTGAAAACTGTTTGACATTTTGAACTTTTAAAACACGCATACATACGCGCCAAACATCATCAATCCATGCAGCCATGCGGATGCTGCTTGCGACACGCCTCAAATACTTCGCACTCTTAAATAGCCGCTAACGCTGCGTTCTGGCATCAGTTGGAGCAACGACGAAACGCATCATTTCAGGCCGCCGTCATGTTTTGCCTGCCCTTAGCTGAGCATCCGACGTCACCAAGATCCTCATCGTGCGCCATTTTAGAATGCCCCATAATTGTATTTTCCCATCGAATTTTGGTCACCCCCGGATAGAGCGCGCCGACACCTCAACGTGTCATGCGCTTTTGTTTTCTGGAAAAGCAGAAAGCCGCGAAAAAAGAAGGCGAACAAAAATTTTGCTGCAGCCCGATTGCAATTCCCGAGGAAGATTGATCGACAAACAACTAGATCTTCCGAATGCCTCTTTGTTCGGATACAGGTGTGGGGATAAACTTACTCCAGTCTTCTCACCCGTGTCGCTCACCTTTAATTCTTGGCCGGGAGATGCCTGGTGCAGCCGGACTCCGGGCGAAATTCGGTCGAGAAACTGCTGGATAGCTCGAGGGCAAAGTGGGTCAACTATTCGGCCTTCCAATGCGTCTGCAGCTCTGTGTCTGGAGGCTTCTTCGCTGGCAGCAGGGAGGCTGGCGCTACGGGGCTGGCTTGCAAATTTATATCCCTCTCGAATGCCGCCGAGAACAGCCCCAGCCCGAACCCCCCGGATTGGACGGCAAAATGAGCCTCATCACGGCCGGGTCTCGCGTTGCCGCGGGCTGGCCGCGCATCCCGAGAAGCTTTCTAGCGTAGGGGCGGGGCCGCAGCGGGGGCACACGAAGAGCAGGCGATGATGACCAAATTCTGTTGCGAAAGCTCGCACAGAGAAACAGCTCAGCCTGTGAGGCATACGGGGCGAAAAGTTTCGATACAGCACCTGAGAGTTTGACGTCAGTGAAAAAGTGTAAAACAGGTAGCAGAAATGTTTGGAATGCCATCGGAAAGGGAAATATGTAACTAACTAGCTAGACTTTGTCAAAAGGCATGCAAATTTCTAGATAGATAATATAGATAGATGATATAGATAGATATAATATAGATAGATGCAAAAATGCGATATCAAACTGCCTGAAATGTTCATTTTGCCATCAACTCCGATCAACGCGCATCATATCTATGGTACGAAGTTCAAGTAGCCGGTCTGCATGCGTGAACAAAGCAGCAATGCAATATTTTTTTCAGAGATCTGCATGAATTTAGAGAAGCTGTTATTGTGAGTTCCATGATGCAGCAGACTTAGCCAGCAGCTGCCATGACTGCGAACCCTCTGCACGGGCTCCCCGACATGCTTGGCAGGCTAAAAAAAGGCTCCAGAAGAAGCTACCAGCAGCAACAGCCGCAGCAGTCGGCTAGCCGGCTCCAGAAGCAGCAGACGGTGCCGGCGCCGCCGCCGCACGAGCAGCAGTTCCTGCTGGCCGTCTCCGGGCCGGCCGAGGTCGGTCGCCTTATTCAAGACGCCGCGATTCGCTCGTTGCTGGCCAGGTTCTCCTGCGAGCTCAGCGTTGGCGGCTCCCTGCTGCGCTGCCGGGCTGGCGGCGGCGGCGGCGGCGGCGGCGGCAGAGGCTCCCGCGAGTCGCCGCCTCTGATGTACTGCTGCATGAGGCTGGCGGCTCAGTCCGCTGCCATCATTCGGCACTGCCTGCGCCAGCTGGAGATCCTGCGGCCGCAGTTCGCCGGCAGAATCGTCGTTGGGGACGAGGGCGCCGAGCTGGCGGGCTGGCCGGCAGGCAACGGCGCCCAGGAGGACCTCGACGGGTGCGTGAAGCCTGGCTTGGCTCTTTGTTGAGTCCATTGTGCCTTCTGCATTCGCCTTCACATCGAATTCTACCATTGGTTGCACCTTCATTTGATTCTACATTAGGTTCTCACCCTGAGATCCGCCTTCTGATTCTGCTTCTGCCCTGAAGTCCGCCTTCTGATTCTGCTTCTGCCCTGAGATCCGCCTTCTGATTCTGCTTCTGCCCTGAAGTCCGCCTTCTGATTCTTCTTCTGCCCCTGAAGTCCGCCTTCTGATTCTTCTTCTGCCCCTGAAGTCCGCCTTCTGATTCTGCTTCTGCCCCTGAAGTCCGCCTTCTGATTCTGCTTCTGCCCCTGAGATCCGCCTTCTGATTCTGCTTCTGCCCCTGAGATCCGCCTTCTGATTCTGCTTCTGCCCCTGAAGTCCGCCTTCTGATTCTGCTTCTGCCCCTGAAGTCCGCCTTCTGATTCTGCTTCTGCCCCTGAAGTCCGCCTTCTGATTCTTCTTCTGCCCCTGAGATCCGCCTTCTGATTCTGCTTTTGCTCTGAAATTCGGCACGTTTGCCCCTGAAGTCTGAAATTTTTATTTCACTTTATCGCCTCCATTTTATTTTTGACTCCGTCTATTACAAACTTTTATTTAACAATCTTCTTTGTGATTTAATTCTGTGCAAAAAAACTCATACGGTTGGGGTTGCCCACCATTTGTAGCTATCCTGTCATCGTTCTAATTTGACTACGCAGGATGGTTTCACCGTGTTTAGGCTGCTGCCTCTGCTGGCTTTCGGCGAGAAATTCAAGACAGCCAAGACAAATTTATTGAGCAAGGAGATTCTGGCTCACTCGAAAATAAATTCAATAAAAGATAACAAATTCTCAGCAGCTGCACACACAGCTTCCCCCACTGATCCCAGCAATGCTTGAAAGCAAACACGCGTGCAAACACAATCGGTGGCAATTTTAGCTTTGGGATTTACCTCATGTCACACGTCGCCCGCCCCCGATCCCGCAGCCCCCAGCCCAGACCGGGCCAGCTGCTGCTCAACGAGGACCGCCAGCCCTCATCCTCGACAGCAACGAAGTCAAAAGCGAAAGCGACGTCGCGGCGAAGTCGGCAGCTGGCCGCCGTGGCATCCCTCGCTCCCAACACGTCGCCTCCGCCCTCGCTAGACAGGCTGAGTCAGTACTTCAGCGAGAGCGGGCAGAGTGTCTGCGACGAAGACGCGACCGACCAGGCGGGTGTCGATGCCGGCGCTATTCAAGGAGCCGCTGCTGCCCCGGATGGCCGCTGGTGGCTGCGCTGCTGTCGAGCGACGCCCAGTCGGATGGGTGACACTGGTCTCCGTGAGTTAACATAATGAGTACAGTAGCTAACTAAAAAAATAAACTGGCTACTGTCAGTAGAGTATTTGCGAGTGAGAATTGCACCATTAAAAAAATCGTTATCTCTAAATCTAGCCGCCCGAACCGCAAACCCCTCGACAGGATCGCCGTGCACAACAGCGGCCACCGCGGAGCAGCAAAGCCGGCCGCTGAGTCGCAGCATGGCGGCTGAGTGCGGCTCGGGGTTCACGGGCGACACCAGAGCGACTGGCGTCAAGCTGCAGGCGGATCGAGGCCGCTTGCGCGCCAGACAGCCGCCCGCATCAACTGCGCCGCCGCCGCCGCCGCCTCCACCAGCCCGTCCGGTGCAGCCTCAACCGCAGCCGACTCCACCTCCAGCGCAGCCGCCCCCACCGACCCCAACCCCGCCCTCATCGTCGCGAAGAAGCCAATCAAGCCGAACCCTGACCGAATGCATTCGGCAAGTGTCGCTGAACGGCGGGAGCGGAGGATGCGACAGTTCGTTCGAAAGATTGCGGTCGCTGATGAGCGACAATGACGGTGGGTGGTCTGGGAGAATCTCAGTGCAAAGCCTTGGGCGAAGTCTCCCACAGAAACCAGCAGGGGACGGCAATTTTACTCTTTCCGCTGAGTACATATTTTACACGAGCAAATATCAAGCGGATGACGCAACTCGCAACCCACGCTGCTGGAATTATTACGCAATCACTGTGTGCATGCTGCGTCACTCAGTTGGGTCACTAAGTCACTAGCTAGTTCTTTAAGGATCGCAGACATTTTACGTGTATTCATGTTTTTTGTTATTATCGGAGAGTTACAGATGTGCAACTCGGGATCCAATAATTTGCCACCGTATCCCGCAGACACAGCTCAACGCAACTCCGGCAACTCCATCAGCAGCTCCACAGCCGGAATGGCCGCGCCGGCCACCAGCCCAACTTTGAGATCGTCAACCACAGCAGGCGGTGCCGAGGCGGCACCTCGGAAGGTGCGATGGCGACGGCGACAGAGACGGCCTCAGAAGCTGCCAATCCAACTAACCGGACGCTGGCGGATCCGGCAGGGCTGACGGCCAACTCCAGCTGGTGGTGGGAGCAGAGGCGGCAGCGCTGTCTGGCGCACAAGCGGATCGTCTGGTTCCTGCCGCCGAGGTCGCTTCGCCGACAGAAACGAATCCGCCGACTGCTGCTCCGACTGCAAGAGGATCCGCCACCGCTAACGCCGTTGCCGCCGCCGCAGTCGCCAGCAACTCCATTGACAAATACCAGGGCGACAACAACGACAACAAATGGCTGGCCAGCCGCCGCCGACCTCATTGATTTGTCAGGCGATTGGTGATGACAGATTTGGGAAAATTCGCCAACTTAATCATCTATTATTGTACGTAGGCTTAGGGTTCGTCATTTTTTGCCATCTTCATTTCCGCAGCAGCAGGCTCTTCTGGCACAAATTTTAAAATATAGCTTTTAGAAATGAATTCAGGGTTGCATCAGGTACTCTTGCAGTGCAGGTGCAATTTGCCCTCGCGTAAGCCGATTAGGCGATTTCAAAATCCATGTAGTTTTGTTTTATTTTTCTTACTAGTTAATGCACTCTGATTGGAGGAAGCAGTGAGATTATTTCTCACCTCCTTTGTTGCTCCGAGGGTTTTGGTTGGCTGTCGTGGGTAGAGATTTTTGGGGTTGGTTGGCGTGGGGCGGCGGGGCTCTCTGGGCAAACCGCTGTGCTAAAAATAGAATAACTAAAGACAGACAAAGACTGCTCACACGATGTGAAACTCAGCGGACAAATGAGTGTAGAATGAGAACAGTATTCGGCTTGCTTTTATTGTTTAAAACGCCTCGTGCGTTTCCATATGAGTTTGAGTAAAGACAAAAATGCATAAAATCTGATTGACAGCTTGATCACTGCGAAGCTGCCCCACTCTGTAGCCGCGTCAGCTGCTGCTGAAGCTGTTCGACTCGTCGCTGCAACTCGGCCGCCCAGGCCGTGTCGTCCTCGGCGGCCTCGTCGCCAACGTCCTGGCCGAACTCGGCGGCGGCAGCGGCCGCGGCTGGCCGTCGCCTGGCCGCCTCGAGGCGGCGAAGTCGACGCAGCTCCCTGGCCGCTGGCAGCAGCTCCGACAGCGCCGTCAGCCGGTCAGCAATTAGTCGACGCCGACGAAGACAGCTCGGCGACGGAGCCGACGCCTCCTGCTGCTGCTTTTCGTCGTCAAGCGATGCGGCCTCCGTCTGCTGCGGCGGCGGCGCCTGGTCGTCGCCATCATGGTCGTCGCCAGCCAGAGCCACCTCCGCGTCCGCCAGGGCCCGCTCCGCCCGCTGCCGCTGCAGTCGGCGAAGTCGCCGAAGCTTGGCCCGCTGACGCAGTTTCCGCCTGGCGCCGTCTAACAGACCCGGCGCCGTCAGCCATCGCCGCTCGGACTCGAACGCCGCCCGAAGGCGCACCAGCTCGGCCTGGCTGGACGCTGACGACGCGTGCAGCAGGGCGGATCTGGCCTCGTCAAGGAGGTCGCGAAGACGGCGAAGGTGGGCGCGAAGCTCCGGCAGCTGAGGTGGCCGCTGCAGTGGCGGCGGCGGCGGTGGAAGCGAGCGGCGCCACTGGTCGAGGACTGCCGACAGCCTGTCAGAGTCGGCCAGCCAATCGGGAGGCTGCGGCGCCGGCGGGTTCTGGTGCGGCGGGGTTTGAGGTGCTTGAGCGACGCCTTGGCGTGTCCTTGGTAGAGCGTCAATTTATTGTGCCCGACTGCTTAAACAGATAATCCTAACTGCTGACATCCTGCGGTCAATTCTTAAAATTGAAGATCCCAGATGCTTAATTCTAACTCCCATTAATAAATTAATGACAAAAATTCTAGATTCAGATCCCTATTCATCAGTCAAGATTATAATTTCTCATTTCAGATCCCGATGATTCGTGATTTAAAATCTCGAATTCTTTATTCAAGACCCCTATTGAAAAGTCAAAATCCCAACTCTCATAATTCTAAACCCCTATTAATAAGTCAAGATCCCAATTCTTGGCTTAAGCTACCAGTTAGAAGTCAAGATCCCTATTTAGGGAAGCCAAATCCCGATTCGCAGGTCAAGATCCCAATATTTTAGTTAAAGATTTAAAAACAATCAGACACCTGACCTTTCGCTCACATGTACAGCCTGCAGAGCGGCGCATCCGAGTGCTGTGTACAGCTGCTCAGTCCTGACAGGCTGGAGGGGCCGCAACACCCACTCTAAATTCACCCAGCTCAAACTGGTACCCGATCTCAGCTCCCAGTTCTAAATTCCTATTTAAAAAGTACAAAGCCGAAAATAGCCAACGGGCGCAGGAATTTTAGATACTCAACAACAATTCTAAGAAAAAAAACAAGAAAAACCAGGCACCGCCTGACTCAAATTAATTTTTTATAAATTTTATTTATTTGTAACTAATAAGGACAATCATAATCGACATGACATTAGCTGTTCCCCATTGGACTAATCAAATAAACGTTCAATATTGTTTGTGTAAGAGCAGTACAGTAATAACGCACTAATATAATTTTTTCAGACATTTAACATGATTAATTCAGAAACAGTGCTCAAACTGACGATATAATTCGCTAATCCTACAAAAATACAACCATAATATGCGAACCGACATACAATAACACGCTAAAACACCGGCAAACTTTCAGAAGCAAAAATTTTCGGCTTCCGTAACAAGCTTAACGTAAACTACTTGCAGTACAGTGGAGCTAAGAGAAACGCAAATTTAGGCAGGCAAACATATCGGCAGGCACATATTTTTCGATACATATCGGCGGGAATATTTTATTCAATATAATTTTTACTATAATACCAACTGATAGTTTAAGTAACCTACGAAACATACTAGCTTCCGAAATTAATTTCGTTACATATCGGTAGAGAATTAAAAGTATGCTGGTGTTAAAAGTATCTGATCAGCTATTACGAACAATTTTTCTGTACATTTCTATTTCTATTTTAAGCATTATTTATGCTCGCAAATTTCTCTGACTGACGAGATTTCTAACAAAATCGCTAGCAAAACGTTCATCAAGTTAAAGTCGATACATATCGGTCCCATACAGAGCAATAAAGTAATTAGTGCCGGCAGGCAGGTCTACATGCGGAAGACGCCGAAACGAGTTGCCTCGGCTGGCGCGTTGGCCGCCGCAGACAGAGCCAGGGCCAGCACAGAGCGGTGTCCGCTGAGGATCCAGGATGCCGTCGTCCCAGAGTCTGGCTGAGCTGTAGTAGGGGTGGCCCTCCTGCTCGTACTTGGCGAGCACCGGCTCTTTCAGGGCTCTGCAATGCGTTTGAAATGCATGAACGGTGAGCATGTGATACGTGAGCATTAGGGGATGCGTGAGCAGCATGGGATGCGTGAACAGCATGGGATCCGTGAACAGCATGGGATCCGTGAACAGCATGGGATACGTGAACAGCGTGGGAGACGTGAACAGCATGGGAGACGTGAACAGCATGGAGACGTGAACAGCATGAGATACGTGAACAGCATGGGATCCGTGAACAGCAGCGGGAGACGTGAACAGCATGGGATCCGTGAACAGCATAGGAGACGTGAACAGCACGGGATACGTGAACAGCATGGGATACGTGAACAGCATGGGATACGTGAACAGCATGTGATACGTGAACAGCGTGAAGGACGTGAACAGCATGGGATACGTGAACAGCACGGGATACGTGAACAGCATGGGAGACGTGAACAGCATGGGATACGCGAACAGCATGTGATACGTGAACAGCGTGAAGGACGTGAACAGCATGTGATACGTGAACAGCGTGAAGGACGTGAACAAGCATGTGATACGTGAACAGCGTGAAGGACGTGAACAGCATGTGATACGTGAACAGCGTGAAGGACGTGAACAGCATGTGATACGTGAACAGCACGGGATACGTGAACAGCATGGGATACGTGAACAGCGTGGCAGACGTGAACAGCATGGGAGACGTGAACAGCATGGGAGTCGTGAACAGCATGGGATACGTGAACAGCATGGGAGACGTGAACAGCATGGGAGTCGTGAACAGCATGGGAGACGTGAACAGCATGGGATACGTGAACAGCGTGAAGGACGTGAACAGCATGGGAGACGTGAACAGCATGGGAGACGTGAACAGCGTGAAGGACGTGAACAGCATGGGATGCGTTTACAGCATGGGATACGTGAACAGTCATAGATCAGAGCGCCACACAATAAAAATCAATCTAGAAAGCGCACCTGGACTCGGCCTCGGTCAGTCGCGGCCCTCCCGCAGTCGCTGCTCCC